>SNQJ01S0230020.1:0-14309 GCA_010110895.2 Picea sitchensis
AGGAGGAGGGATCCCACTTGGAGGGGCTCCAAGTGTCACCCATCCAAAGGAGGAGGGTCTCATCAAAGGGGGCAACTGGGAGGATGAGGGGTGAGTTGGGAAGCGGGAAACCCCTTTCCCTATTATCTAAAAGTCAAGTGGAGTCAAGCGGGGAACTTTCCTAAAGTTTTAGGGGTTCCCATGGTGTATTTAATTTTTTATGAAATATGAGCAAGAGGGGGCGGGGGGGGCTCTTCTAGGAGAATGATGAATGTCGGTTGTGGGTTAGGCTAAGGGGGTTTTTCTAAGTTGGAAAATGTTTTCCCAACTTAGGAAAGGCTATTGGGACACTTTTACCACACTCTCTCATGACTTTCATGACTTCTACAAAATTCAGCAATTTTAATTAAGCCAATTACATGTTGATTTTTTACTGACTTTGACTCCTCGTTCCTCGTGGACAAAGACATAGCAAAACTTGTCCAAATGAGCTAAGACTTGGTCCAAGGGTGTAGGGGTGTATGAACCATTTGATTTGAGTACTCATGCCCCTATACAAAATACCCAAGGACCATTTTTTTACATTTTACATCGAAAATAATTAAAAATCCTCAGTTTGCGGGAATTTTAATTATTAAAAAACTCCTATCAAAACTTAACGGAATTCCGCAAGACTCTAGGACATGTCTAACATGGTCATTTACAACATTCCTAGACCTTAGTTACATAGGTCTCGTCCACTAGAACGCCTTTCACTACTTTGGAGAAATTATTGTGAGTAGTGAAAAACTCAAGGGAAATTAATAAGGCTGAAAAGCCAAATTAATAACCTGAGGATAAAAAACACTCAGTGAAAGGAACTCTCCTAATGAAGATATCCTAACGCAACTGACTTAAACTATGATCCATGTAGACTTATTACATTATTATCCCACATAGGGGAGCGGAAATTCCAATTACAACAAAATGCTGAAGGCCAAAACTGCCTTGTAGAACCAACAAGTCCTCAACTTGGTAGCACCATTAGGTGCATATCTTCATGGTAGATGGAGTTGACCCCTTAGTTGAATAGGTGGTCAACAGGTGGCTGACATTATAAAGACATGCGAAAAAGAACAAGGCTCCAACCACACCAGTGATGAAAAAGGATGCTCCTTTAATGCCTTCCCCAATCCAGTAGGAACCTATAAAAATTTTCGTTGGAATGAAAACTAGCAAAGATTAAGATTCATGTGCCTCTCAAAGATCTGATTCGCATGTCGGGCTAGAAAGAAGCAGTAAGTCAATTTGTTGGGTCAAGTAATGCAACTAGTCTTTTGGATGAAAACCCACAAATCTACCTTTGTATGGATAAGAACAATAATGATCTTGCTCCTTTTTACATTTCCTTGTTGGTTAAGTGTTTAATTTTGAGAAACTGCATGTTAGATTACGGTGCTTGTACTAATGTAATGACTTTGGAAATCATGCATGAGTTGGGTTTGCAGATAATTAAACCACACAGGGACGTGCAGGCGGTTGATGCAAGGGAAATACAAGTATGTGAGGTGATTAAAAAATTTCAAGTCCATCTACACATATTCCCATCAAAGGTTTTTGCCAAGGATGTTGTAGTGAATGATTGCCCAACCAAATGGGGCATGCTTCTGTCAAGGAAGTGGACAGTAGATGCTAGAGGAAGCATTCAAATGGACTGGTCTTATGCAGACATTCCCATCACTCCCAACAATAAAGTAAGGTTATTTCGGGACCAGAAAATGTTACACCATGTGGAAGATCCACGACAGATGGACAATGAACCATTGTTTCTAGAAATAGATGAAACCGAGTTGGGGGCTTATATGATTTCAGAAGTCCACGAAGAACCACCTGTGTCGATGCATGCAGCTACAGATGAAGGAGTATGGACCATCACTTCGATGGTGCCAGATCTAGACTCGGATCAGGGGCAGGGGTTATTCTTACAAACCCTTCAGGTATAATTTTCCCATTTTCATTTCGTTTGCAATTTGAATGTACTAATAATATGGTAGAATATAAAGCTCTATTGTTAGGTCTTCAAAGAGCTAGGAGAATGGGAATTAAAATGTTAAAGGTGGAGGAGGATTCCAATCTTATCATGAACCAAGTAAAAACGCATTGTGAAGCTAGAAACCCCCGTCTAAAAATATACAGGGATGCAGTGTGGGATGAAATAGAATGCTTTGATTGTTAGAATTTCTTAAATTTTCAGAGCAATAGATTTACCAAAACATTTGGATCTTCTTTTACATTTAACAACCATATACTGAAGATATAAGCAACATAAAAAACAAGCACAAGGAGACACAGATTTATCCTGGGAAAAACCCAACCAACCTTTCTTAGATAGATTCTTTCTGATAATACAATCCAACCATCAACAAGCTCTTCTTCACAAGAGCAAACCGATAATGAAGAAACCCTGATACAAGACTAACGCACCAAACAATTGCAATTGCAGCACCATGCAGAGATAGCGCACAAGGGAAACCACCAAGAACCCCAAATATCATAGTAACTGTGTCTTCCCCTTGCCTCAGACTTGCGCCTTCTTATTGAGTGAGATAGTTGAGTGAGTGAGAGTGAACAAATGAGCAAGGCGTCACCTTATGTATAGTCTTCAATTCATTTTAGTTGGGGCCGACTTCTCTTTTAGGAAATTCTATTTCCTTTTTATCTTTTCCTGTGAGCCAACTTCTCTTCTTGGAAATTCCATTTTTGCTTTATTCTTTTCCTGTGGGATGACTTCTCTTCCTAGAAATTCCATTTTTGCTTTATTCTTTTCCTGTGGGTTGACTTCTCTTCCGAGGTGTTCTTCAACTGTTCAATGGTCTTCCTTTGACTTATGGAATCTTCTTCTCTTCTAAGAAAGGTTGTCCAAGCGGGAATACCTCCCGTTGCTAACAAAACATCAACACTCCCTCTTAAGCTAGGGAGGTATTCTTCCAAGATGTTTTCTTCTAGTAGTCCCAAGACTACCACCATAGTCTCACAACTATGTTGCAAGCATATAGTAGCCCCAAGGCTACCACCATAGTCTCACAACTACACCATCTAGTAGTACAAGACTACCGCCATAGTCTCCACGACTACGCTATCCAGTAGTACAAGACTATCGCCATAGTCTCCATGACTACACTATCTAGTAGTACTAGACTACCACCATAGTCTCCACAACTACGCTATCCAGTAATACAAAACTACCGCCATAGTCTCCACAACTACACTATCCAGTAATACAAAACTATCGCCATAGTCTTACGACTACGCTATGATGTTCCTCCTCTCCTAGTAGTCCCAATCACACCCATCCACTTCACATGGTATGGGCAAAACTACTACCATAGCCCTAAGGCTACGCCATGGTCCCATTCACACCTAGCCACTTCACATGGCGTAGACAAGACCACGCTACAAGTCTCCTTCATACCAGGCTACATTTTACTCCCTCAGTCACTTAGCATGATTGATCTCATAAACCCTTGACCAAAGGGAGAGCCCGCTGGAGGAGAAACATCACATCTCCCTCTCAATGAGGGTAGACATTCTGCATCACGCCAAGCTTGTCTCTGAAGTGCTCATAGTTCACCCTAGACAGAAGCTTGGTGAGAATGTTCGTTGTCTGCTCATCTGTGGATATGTATCGAAGCTCCACTGCTCCTCTCTGCACCATGTCTTGTATGTAATGGTAATTAATCTCTATATGCTTTGACTTGTCATGAAAGACTAGATTCTCTGAAAGCTTCACACAACTTTGATTATCACAGTATATCAAAGTTGGCTCCAACTCTAGATTAAATAACCCTGCAAGCAACTTTCGAAGCCACCCTGCTTCACAGCTTGCAACATTGACTGCTATATACTCTACCTCTACTATACTGAGAGCCACTGACGTATGTTTTCTACTTAACTATGAGATCATACCTGATCCCAAACAGAAGCAACATCTTGATGTGCTTTTCCAGTCCACTGCATTACCCGCCTAGTTAGAGTCTGTATAGCCTTGCAGTTTTACTACACCGTCCGAGACATATCTGAGTCCATATCCAATCATACCATGCAGGTACCTCAACACATGCTTTGTTGTTATCCAATGTACAAGTCTAGGCTCAACCATGTACTAATTCAATGTGTTCATTACAAAGCATATATCCGACCTGGTGTTAACCAGGTACATCAAGGATCCAATCAATTGTCTTCACATCGTGGGATCAACCAAATCTGAAGATGAATCACTCAAGAGCTTCAGATTCATAACCATAGGTGTGGCCATGGACTTGCAGTCCATCATCCCAAATATCTGCAGGATCTCAGCTGTATATTTTCCTTGGCTAAAAAAAAATTCATCTGACCTCTACCACACCTCTAATCCCAACAAATAGTGCATCAAACCCAGATCCTTCACTTCAAACTCTGAAGTGTGAAGAAATTTGATGTCCCAATCAGGTTTCATTCACTCCTTATCACTCCCATAGTTTAATGCCCAAACCATAAACAGAAACTTCATCTTATGACAATTATTAAATTCTGGAAATGAAATTGTTGAAACTGAAACACAAGAGACAACTTCTTTGACTGGAAATTAAATGCAGAAATAACTCAGCAATAAACAACCACAGTACACAGGAAATTTTAGTCCAAAAATGACCCAAGAAAAACCCCCAAAATCTCTCCAGTGGCCTGCTCTTCGTGGTGGAATTTCTCGGATTCCCTACTGTCTCTGCTTCTTTCAAGGTGTCCTAAAGCCACTTGGGCTTCCTCTTCCCTGAAATAGCTTCCTCAGCCTCACCCGAAGAAGATACCCCTGAAAGCTAACCAACTAAGCCCGATGACCCAATACTCTGAACAACTGTACCAGTGCCTGTAGAACCAAAAGTGCCATGTGAACAGTCAACCAGAGGACTAAACTGTGAAATGCTCGACGAGTTGACCTGTAGACTGCCCTGTGAGCCAATCTGTGTTATGACCACTGGTGAACCTGTAATCCCTGATACCCCAGTGCCTCCTGTGCTAGAACTCTAAGTCCCAACTCCATGTACTTGACTTCCCTGCTGCTGGGAAGTCGAAGGTTGTTTCTCCTCTAACTCCCGTGACCTCCTGCAAGCCCTCTCCTCCTCAAACTTCACATCCCTCCAAACAACAACCCTCTTGAGTGTTGGAATGTAAAGTCGGTAGGCTTTAGAAGTCTGATTGTAACCCACAAGTAAACCCTTTTCAGCAGTGGGTTCCATCTTCGTCCTCTTCTCTTTGGGAACATGAGAGAACGTGATACATCCAAAAATCCTCAAATGCTCAACTAGAGGCTTCTGCCCAGTAAAAAGCTCCTCGGGAGTCATATCCCCAATTGCCCTATGAGGAATCTGATTCTGCAGGTAAACTGCAGTGTTGCAGGCTTCAGCCCACAAGAACAAAGGTAATCCTTGGTCATGAATCATCGATCTAGTAGCTCCAATTAAAGACCTATTCTTCCTTTCCGCCACCCCATTCTGCTCAGAGTTGTAAGGAACTGTCATCTCCCTTTTGATGCCCTCCGTAGTACAGAAATCAATGAACTCATCCGAGGCATACTCACCTCCATTGTCAGATCTCAATACTTTAATTTTCTTTCTTGTCTGGTTCTCAACAAAAGCTTTAAACTCTTGGAACCGTGACCTCATCCTTGTGCTTCAAGAAATAAATCCAGGTCTTCCTGGAGTGGTCATCAATGAACAACACATTGTACTCATGACCTCTCAGTGATGGAGAAGACATCCTGCCACTAACATTCGAATTTATCAAGTCAAGGATACCTGTAGTCTCCCTATCTCGTCCTGGAAATGAAGCCTTGGTGTACTTGCCCAAAGCACACCCCCTACACACATCATCATGCTCAATGCTAAACTTCGGGATACCTGTGGTGATCTCCCTAGCAATCCTCAGAGCTCCATGATGTAAATGCCCCATCCTCCTGTGCCATAGCTCACATAAATCTCTGTTGTTGGTCATGCACACAAATGCCCCTGATGCCTCCCATATCATCCTGTACATCCTCCTGCATCGAACTCGAATGACTTTTGCTTAAGAAATGTTACCTCCCTTTGGATAAAGGAGTACATGCCCATCTCTGAAAGTCACCACATATCCTCTGTCCTCGATGCAAGAAACTGAAACAAGATTCTTCTTAACGCCTGGAACATACAATACTTCTAGCAACTTCAAAGGATGTAAGGACTCCCTCTGAAAAACCATTGTGCCAATCCCAACAACGCTCACAACTCGATTGTCTCCCAAAACAATGTCCAGTTCATGAGTCTGATGTCTAAGCTCCATAAACTGCTCACGAACACCTGTCATGTGACGAGAAGCACCACTGTCAATATACCATAGTGTGGGAGATAGTGAGCTACCTAACTGCTCTGACATAAAGGCAAAGTCCTGATCAAATCTCGAAGAGAAATCATCCACCTTAGCTGAAGTTGCCATGTTTTGAGTCTTCTTCTTCTTCCTTTCAGGACACGTCACTGCATAGTGTCCCATCTTTTGGCAGCACCAACATTTAACTTTGCTAAGGTCTTTCTCCCCCTTTCTCTTTGGATTTCCCTACTGCTTGCCTGGACCTGTGGGTCCTTGAGTCTTAGGCTTCCCCTTCCTCCATTTGGCTGAAAGAGCCACATTCTCCTCCTCCTCCTTAGCACTAGATGAGTTGCCCTGCAGATAGCCTCTTCGGGTCTCCTCTTGAATGAAATCGTCCCAAAGCCTTTCCCCAGAAGGCAATTTCTCACACCCCACAATCGCTTGAACAAACATAGCCCATGGTTTTGACACACCATTCAAGGTTGTCCGAACAAGCTCTACTTCTCCCACTACCTCCCCTACTGCTGACAACTCGTCCCTTACTTGTGTGATCTGAGTACGGTATGAAGTGACTCCTTCACTCTTGGCCATCCAGATATTTTTCATCTTTTCCCTCAACACCATCTTCCTGTTCTCATTTGTGCTTTGATACATGCGATTCAAAGCATTCCACATCTGATATGCATGCCCTTTACTGTTGACATGTGGAACTACATGGTCTTTTATGGCATCAAGAATGATCATTTTCGCCTTAACATCCTTTTTATTGAAGGCTTCTAATGTTGTTGCATCTGTGGGTACTACAGCAGGCTTCGTGGAAGTACTTTCAACAATGTCCCAAAGTTCATTTTCTTGGAAAAGTAAAATGATTCTTGCCTTCCATGGACAGAAATTTCCTGCCCCTTCTAGCCTCTCCTCCCACCTCAAACCTGTAGCCATACTGTTGAAGAAAACAAACCCAAACCTCCTCGATTTCTAAGCCAACTTACTCAAAAATTCCGTACGTTGTACGGACAGCAATCAGCGACTGTATGGATTTTGATTTCTATGCAGACTGTATGGATCCATATGGCCGTACGGATTTAATTAATGTTGTACTGACACCTCGATTTCTGTGAAAAATCAAACTCGATTTATGTGCATGAATCCGTACGGTACGTTCTGGTTATGGATGTCATTAATTGCTGGTAAGTGCCTCGATTTTCGTGCCCACCTTTGCATTGAAAATCGTGCCTCTCCTTTTCTGGAAATGCTTCTTCTTCCTGCTCACCAGTCTGCTCTCTCTTCAGCAAATGCTTGTGTGTGTTCTCTCAATGAACTCATGAGAGACATTTAATGGTCTCTTTCTTCCCTCTTGACCTTCCATATACCCAAAGTGACTTTTGGGTGTCCACATGATCCAAAGGCTCATAATTAATTAGATCAACAATGGAAAATAAAGTGCACATGAAATTCACTTTTTAATATTTTATTCACCCAACTTAAATAAAAGACCCACTTAGCTTTTATTTCCTAAGTCACTTTCACTTTATGAAATAAAAGGGTTTTACATTAAAGTGGTCACATTTCCCTAGGCAAAGAGACCAAGCCTAAGGAACACCACTTGCCTCGRTATAAAAATTAACAAAGWRAGCTCCCTCTTGCACCCATCTATGAGCTTCTCATCCCCTGTAAGAAACAAGTCATCCACATATAGTACCAAGATCAATGGGAAACCATATTCAACCTTTTAGTAAAGGTTGGGATCTACATCACTCKTGGTAAACCCCAAGCTCATCAGATCATTGTCTATTCTGGCATACAATGCCCTGGGTGCCTGCTTAACCCCGTACAAAGCTTTCTTTAATTTGCAAACATGGGACTCCTTCCCATGGATTACAAAACCTTGTGTCTTCTCTATGTACACTTCTTCTTCAATTACACCATTCAAGAAAGTGGTCTTGACATCCATCTAGTGTAATTTCCATCCCATAACAGAAGCAATAGCAATAATAGATCTGATGGAAGTGTACTTTGCTACTAAAGCAAATGTCTCATCATAATCTTCTCCCTCTTTTTGGGACAATCCTCTAGCCACAAATCTCTCTTTGTACTTCTCTATGTTGCCATTTGTAGCATGCTTGATCTTGTAGATCCACTTGGAAGTCACTACTGACTTCCCTTATGGTCTCGGAACCACTTCCCACACATCATTCTTCATGATGGATTGATACTCTTCCATCATGGCATCCTTCCACACTTGTTGCTTAGCAGCTTCCTCATAAGTGGAAGGTTCTGAATCAATGATTTTACTCATCAGTGCCACATAGCTAGAATACTTGTGTGGTCTCTTTCTCTCTCTGAAAGAGCCTCTAGGGGCTGCATGTCCTTCAACTTCCTGCAAAGTGTCTCGAAGCCATGTTGGTCTCTTCCTGGTAATTGTAACTTATCTGGGTGAATCTACAGGTATCTCTAGCTCTATTGTCTCATTCTGATCTTTTGGAATGTGTTCTTCTAGAGTAGAGTCAACCATTACTACATCCCTTGGAACCTCCTGCTCCTCTCTATCCTCATGCATGTGAGACTCCCTAGATTTCCTGAAGGTTGCTTCTTCATCAAATGTAACATCCCTGCTAATCTCAATCTGTCTCTGTCCGGGGATGTATATTATGTAAGACTTTGAAGTCTCACTCTATCCAACAAAGGTGCCCTTCTTTCCTGAAGGCTCCAACTTCGTTCTCTTTTCCTTGGGAACATGTATGTACACTAGACAGCCAAATACTCTCAAGTGGCCGACTTTTGGTTTCTTTCCGGTGAATACTTCTTTTGGTGTCTTGTTCCCCAATATCTTACGAGGACTTCTATTGTGGACGTAGACAGATGTATTCGATGGATGCTTCCACCCATAGCTGCATGGGTAAACTCTGGTCATGGATCATCGCTTTAGCTACTTCTACAATCGATTTGTTCTTTCTCTCTGCAACCCAATTATGATGGGGGTTGTAGGGAGTTGTCAACCCCCTCTTAATCCCAGCTTCTCTGCAAAAGTCTTTGAACTCATTTGAGGTGTATTCACCTCCATTATCTAACCTCAAGAGTTTAATCTTTCTTCCAGAGAAATTTTCTACTAAAGCCTTAATTTCTTGAAACTTGTTAAAAACTTCATCTTTCCCTTTCAAGAAATAGATCGATGTCTTACGTGATAATCATCAATGAAAATGACATAGTACACAAAGTTACCAAGAGATGGCACTGTCATTTGTTCGCATACATCTAAATGTATGATGTCCAAAATCCCTTTAGATTTGTTGCCACTTCTTGAAAAGCTTCCCTTCACGTTCTTGCCAAGTGAGCATCCTTTCCATACCCCATCATGCTCTACCTGCATATCTGGTAGACCTGTAACCATCTTGCTCAAAACTAGTAAGGATCTTTAATTTAGGTGAGCAAGTCTTCGGTGCATGTTAAGGCTAAATCTAACACCCTAGGCTTTAGGTCGGTTGTAGAATGAGGGAATCAAACTAGGCTTAATTTAGTGGTGGATCCTAAGGTCACAATTGATGTCACCCCTCTCGTTTTGGGCTAGTGCGTGCCAACCAGAGGGAGGCTACCCTAGGGTGTGTTGCTTGATGGATGCGATTTGACCTACAAAACATAAATCAAACAAGCACAAGATGGCTTTGGGATGAGGGTTAGATAACCTCACCCAAAACTTGCATAAAAATTGATTTTAGATGAATTTTGGTGGAAAACCCTAAGCAGAGTGAACCATTAGAATGGCAAAAGACAGTAAATCAAGAAGGAAGAACGCTTCAAAGGTGACAAATCGACCCCCAGTGAAGGATGAGCTTCAAACACCTGCAATTAGTTAGAAATCCAATGCAACAACAAGAACCTAGGCCAAAACCAACACATAAGACTCTTTATTCATGTCAAATCAGAGGAATGGCTCCATCACAGAGAAAAGCCAAGAATTGTCACAATGATCTCCAAGAAATTGAGAATCTGAAGCTAGACTGAGAGATAGAATAGAATAAGAGAGTAGTAATGCTCTTGCAATAGAGGGATCAACCTGTCAATTGTGGAAGAATGTTGCATATATAGCTAAATGCATGAAGAATTCGCCTTGATGTTTCCAAACTAGGCAAAAAACTAGCCAATATTCCTCGCCCAAGTGCCAATCTGTCCATCTGCCATGTGTCCTTGCATGAATGCTTGCTAAAACTGGCTGAGCGAGCCTTTCCCAAGCCTTCTGGTCAAATCTGAGGTTATCTGGAGAAGAATGGAGGTCGAATGAGTCAAAACTGGTTAGATATGAGGAAGTTATGGCCAAAAAGGTAGGAAGGGCGAACCTCATGGAGACAAATAGGTCGCTTAGGTTAAGGGAATCAGGAAAAGTTAGGTTGCATGAGTGAAAGAGGAGAAGGAAAAGGGAAAAAAGGAAAAAGTGGAAAGCTAAAGAAAAAGCTAAATAAGGAAAAGGGGAAAGATGGGAAAGGGAAAAAAAATAAAGCTAAACGCATAAAGTAGACAACTCACCCAGTTTTGACTTTTGACTTGCTTTAAGGCGCTTTATGACTTTGGGAAACTTCTTTACTTTGTCCAGTTTTTATTTAGCAAGTGTTGGGAGACTTAGTGGGCCCAATTTTATGAGGAAAAAGGCCCAGATTTAAGCGTCTGGGCCCCACATGGGTCGCCACCTCACCCTGCCACATCATCACCTATGTCGCCTCATCACCAAAAAGCAAGGTTGTCCAAATACCATCAAGTTTATACTCATTGGAAGCAGAATTGGACAAGGAGTAAGAATATGTATAACTGATGTGAGAGGTCAATAAGATCCTCATGGACAAGAAGTGTCCCATAATGTTGCAAGTCTCTCATACTCAAACCTGGAATTGAAACCTCATCCTGTAATAACTCGGAAATCACTAAAACAAGCTCTGAACTCTACTCATGTAAGAAACCATCCTCTAACTGATCATAACAAGAAACAATGTGCCTGGAAAACCTTTGAATGATGGTCGTGTGCTATCAGGAATAACCTCTGAATGTCAGTCTGAAAGGATAGACTAGCCCTTTGACCATCCAAATCTCAAGGGTGAGAATTTGGGGTCAACAAATGGCGACTCAAGGGGCGGGACCCCCTACGGGTCTCAAGAACCTAGAACTCATGTCTGCAATTAAAACCATCCGATGCCAATGATGCCAAAAAACTGATGCCAAGGGAGTCAAACTGATAATCATAAGACCTATTGACTGATACCAGTAACTGGTCCATTGAGCCATAGACTCAAGCCCGATGAACAATGAAACGCCAATCAGAATACCTCTGAAAATCACATGAAATGGAAAATCTGATCTGAAAGTTGCTACACTCTGAAACTGCTGCCACTCGCCAACCAGTGCAATGCTCTATGTGGTAGATGCACTGATGTCGACACAAAAGAGGCAGTCACTTAGTCAGAGGCCAATAAAGTAAGCCCCTGCTAAGTGCGAAGGTCACACACCAATGATCACAATGGGGCCTAAGGCACGAACACACTCTGTCATAACCAAAAATGATCTGGAGTCGAATCATGACAAGAGTCACCTGATCAAGGCCCAATGATACTCAGCCATGTTAGGTGCGAAATAACTGCCAATGAGGCTTGCAGCCATTAAGGTGTTCAACACTCTTGGGTTGCATGTAGATAAGGTGTCGGTGTCGATACAAGGCCACCTACTGAAAAAGGAGCAATGATGACTCTCCTCCCCTAGTGCGAAGTGAACAAAGTGAATCAAAATGTGTGGTGGATCAAATAACTCAGACTCGGTATCATATCCCTAAGTTGGATGAGGGGACTCTGTAAGATGGAAAAACTCAGTGAAGCAATTATGAAAAGACAGACACAATCACCTATGTCCTTCACGCTACCCCCCTAAACTATATGCTCAGGTGATGAAAAAGGATCCCTCATCCAGACTGGCAATCTACACTGACACAGACATTTGGCATGAGGCCACTGACAAGTAGAAAAAGGTTTCTGAAAAGCACAAAATCTCTAGAAAAGCAGAAGGTCCTCTTAGAAAGCAGGAAACAAAGCAAGGAAATGTCCTAATCTAACACAACTCAAACAACATGCTGGCAAAGGGAAAGTGGGCCAGCGAATCTAGTCTAGACTAAAAACTGGAAAGTAGCAAGGGAATTTACGCTAGGCAAAGAAAAGTGATCAAAATGGAAGAAAGAAAAACATCTAAACTAACGCTCGCGAGTACCCAAAAATGTTGAAGGACTTAAGCCCTTCATTGGAAAAAGCGTTTAAGATGTTTCCCATTGACATGCAGCTGCATGACATCACCATCCAAATCGGCAAGCTGAAAGGTGTTGGGCCCCACTGAAGCATGGACACTAAATGGACCCAACCATAAACTATCAAACTTACTATGGTCTCCTAATTTCTCCCTTCTCTTGTCCCACAGCAAGACCAAATCACTAACATGGAACACTTTTCCTTTAGCTCTCTTATCAAAGGCTTTCTTTACCTGTCTCTGATGATCAATGAAATGTGTCAAAGCCTCTGATCTATCATCCTCAAGCAGAACTAGATCATCAAATCGGCCATGCAAGGCCTCCTCATCTTTAGTGAACTCTCTAATCAGCTTCTGGACTGGAATCATCAAGTTAACTTGTAGGACTACATCGACACCGTAGACCAACTCGAAGGGTGCCTTACCAGTTGACTGCTTCTTTGTCATTCTGTCAGCCC
Source organism: Picea sitchensis (assembly GCA_010110895.2). NCBI lineage: Eukaryota > Viridiplantae > Streptophyta > Pinopsida > Pinales > Pinaceae > Picea > Picea sitchensis. Next base: position 13,062 of record SNQJ01S0230020.1, read on the forward strand.
ACAATGCATACTTGAGACTGCTATCCCAAGCTCTCTTATTTTCTCCGATTGTTCTTCTAATTATCTTGATCAAGTTCTTGTTGGAGGAATCTGCCAGTCCATTACCCTGTGGGTAGTAGTTAGCCGAATGGGCTAGAGTGATACCAAACCTCAGGTAGAAAGCCACCAACTCGATTGATCTGAATACACTAGCATTGCCAGTCGTAATCTTCCTCGGGACTCCAAATCGAGTGAGGATATTCTCCTCCATGAATCGAATAATAGTAGCAGAGGATGATGTCCTGAGCGAAATGGCTTCCACCCATCTAGTGAAGTAATCAGTAGTTGCCAATATCCAAGAATGGCCAGCACTAGAAACCTATGGAATCTGTCCAATAAAGTCCAACCCCCACTGCTGGAAGGGGGCCTCTATCACAACTGGATCTAAGGGCAAGGTTGGCAATCTCTGCTTGCCCTCAAACCTCTGACAAGGCTCGCATGCAAGAATGAAAGTATGAGTATCTTTGAATAGAGTCGGCCAATAGTATCCGGCACACATAATCTTATGGGCGACGGTCCTACCAAAGAAATGACCACCACATACCCCCGCATGCAACTCAGTCATGATCTGATGTGTCTCATGCGGTAAAACACATCTCAAAATCAGCCCATGAGGGCTCCTCCTTCCCAAGCAGCCCTGCCAAAGATAATACTTAACAGCACGGAGCTGCAAAGATCGCTTCTGCGTCTTACTGAAGTTAGAAGGACATGAAAAATTTTGCAAGTAAAAGATAATGTCAGGATACCAATCAGAAACTTGCAAATCATCAGAAATAATATTTACCTGATCAATTAACTCAGGTTCGAAGTCCTTCTCAGTTATCAACGCAGCTAATCCTTGGCCTTTAATAGTTTTAGCAATTTTTACCTCTAGATCATACTCTTGTATTTTTGTCACCCACAACCCTCTATTTACTGAACACTCCTTTTGAGCCAATATATCTTTGACTTCGGGAAAAGGGACGTATGCTACAATGTGTGAGTTCCAAAAATAAGGCATGAAATGGGCCAACCCTTTGACCATAGCATAGGCTTGTTTCTCCATGGGCTTGTATTTAAGCTCAGATCCCTGCAAGGACCTGCTCCTGTATGCAATCAGCTGCTCATGCCCATCTGTGTTTTTCTGCAATAAAACACAAGCAATAGTCTGATCAGATGCAAAAGAAAATATTTGAAAGTCACGTACATAATCAGGACTAGCTAAAGTAG
>SNQJ01S0230021.1:1312-14309 GCA_010110895.2 Picea sitchensis
ATGAGAAGGCTTAATTCTTTTCCTTGAGTTTTCATGTTTATCGATTTCTCCAATGCCAATACCATTGCAGAGATAGATGATAGATAATAATAGATATATTGTTATTTTGGTGGAGATTTTGTTACTATTCATTAAGATGTTGGTGTAAAGTTAATTTAACTTTCTATGCATTAAATTTTTTGACATTATAGATTTTAGTTATGGATTTATAAAAACTAAAAGATGATTTTTTTATTTTAATTATATTTTTAATTTATTCAAAACTTTATAATTTATAAAGAGGTTTTTGGTATAAGAATTTTTTTTTTATAGATATATGTTATATGAATAATTTAATAGATATAAGTTATATTTAAGAGATAGATGATAAATAATAATAGATATATTGCTATTTTAGTGGAGATTTTGTTACTATGCATTAAGATTTTGGTGTAAAGTTAATTTAACTTTCTATGCATTAATTTTTTTGATATTATGGATTTTAGTTATGGATTTATAAAAATTAAAAGATGATTTTTTTTTTCTTTTAATTATATTTTTAATCTATTCAAAACTTTATAATTTATGAAGAGGTTTCTGTTATAAGAATTTTTTTTTATAAATATAAGTTATATGAATAATTTAATTATATTTTTAATCTATTTAAAATTTTATAATTTATGAAGAGGTTTTTGATATAAGAATTTTTTTTATAAATATAAGTTATATGAATAATTGATTTTCAAAACTATTAATAAAAATCTAATAAATGTCCATCCCTATGTTTTAAGTATTCCTTTTGAAATGTGAGATGCAATTATTTAAAAATCTTCTCTTTCTAAACAAATGGTGATGTAAATGAGAAATGAAATCATTTAAAAATCTTTCTTTTCTCAAGAAATGGTGATGGAAATTATTGTTACTACAGTTTGTGTTTTAATATAGGTATTTATTTTATTAAAATGTTTGTATTAGTACAATCTTTGTTATAATTGGATTACAAGGGTTAGGTTGTTTAAGGTTAATGTTTTGATTATAATTGATAAATTTGTTATGAAGTAGTTGATACCAAATATTTTGTTGCATTTAAACTAGTTGGAAACATTGTTTTCTCTATTAAATCTAAATTGTATGAATATATTTGTTTTTAATTATTATTAAAAAATAATAAAATGTTAGTATTACTTTTGAAATTAAATTTTTCCTTTCTATAAAAATTGAGATGGAAATTATTGTAATAAGTTTTTTTGTTTTTTTTATAAAGATGATTTTTTTCATAAAATTATTAATAAATTGATAGTTGAGAGCAACCACACCTCTTTAGAAAAACCTTTTCTGGAAACATATTTAAGGAATCACACCTTCAACAAGCTTGAACTAAGTTCTCCCCTATCTTTCTTCCCCTCTCCCTCACCTTCCCTCACCTTCTTTCCCTCTCCCTCTCCCTCTCCCTCTCCCTCTCCCAAAGGATTGGGGAAATAGTACCCAAGCTGATATTATAATCTGACTATAAAGATAACGAAATAGTACCCAAGCTTATATTATGATCTAACTACAAAGGTTGTCCACGGTTAATGCTATTATGATGATTGTTATAATTATGAATTTAGAAGAAGAATACTAAACCTGTTAAGTACAAGAAGAATACTAATACCATTGGGCATGATTCGAATATAAATGTGATAGATGATGACTCAAGTGTAAATGATTATGCTCCTAAAATCCCTATGGTGGTAAATAGTACCCAAGCTTATATTATAATCTAACGACAAAGGTTGTCCACGGTTAATGCTATTATTATGATCGTTATAATTATGAATTTAGAAAGTAATATTATATTATAATATGACTATAAGGTTGTCGAGTATTAATGTTATTATTATGAGTATTTACTTGTTATGATTATGAATTTAGAAAGTAATATTATTGTTAAATTAATATTTGATTTTAATTTTAATTTATAATTAAAAATTATAATTATTTATAGAAAATGTTAATTTTGGTGGTGGTTTTGTGAGTTTGTTGGTTTGTCTTTTTTCAAAATTTCGAAATAATGAAGAATGTAATAAGATCTCCATTTTTTCTATCACCACAAAAGTTCATAACAATGAACATCAGATTATTTTTCAATTTGCATCAGTCGTGGATACTTAGTGCAAAGAAGATGAATGCATCTGCTAAAAAATATGGTTGTCAATCTATACAAAGACACCTAGTCTAAGGATTTCAACCAAAGCATGTTAGTGAAATCAACTCAAGAGGAGATGAAAATTGAGAAGTAGGATTTTGTCCCATGAAATGTAGGAGAGGGATACACACATCATGTACATTCCATTTGATTTAGTTAAATATGAAACATCTTATTCAATTAATTTAATTTATAAGTTAATATGTGATTAATATACTTACACCATGTAAGGGAACCTAGATGGCACTTAATAAAAAATTTAAATGTAATAAAAAATCAAATCACACTAAAAAAAATTAAAAAATAAAGCAAACTGAAACATCTAAATCTATTGTGAATAGTCATTGTTATATTAATTACCTTAATCACCCATTTCAATAATTAACACACATCTTTTGTCTAAAAAAAAATGCCTAAAATCAGAATCTCTTTCATTCATTGTAACAACAAAAAAATATTCTTAGCATATCAAATCATGTCATTAAAAAAATATTAATTGCGACCATTTACAATAAATGATAGACATAATTACACCCTTCAATAAATTAACATGAAAATGATATCTCCTTTCCCATTTTGCTTACATGGTATCAAAATCTAAACGAATCCATAATCATGACAATTTTCAACCATGTTATTGCTCTCTGAATTTAGGACTAGTGGAGAAGGCTAGATTGCTTTTGTTTGGATTGTTTATAGGTTTCCGAATCTGTTTTTGCAGAGTGCCACGGTTTGTTTGTAGTGTGACTGGTCATTGGAGAAATCAGCTTCTTGTTGCTAACTGGAAAAAGGCTTGCCGTGCTTATGAGAATCTGTGAGAGACATATCAACTCTAGGTCAAAATCTGCCACATGAGAAGCCGAGCCAGAGGAAGAGATTGATTGAGGTTGGGATTTCCATCCGCCTGTGCTGGGGGCTGTGAGAAGAGTCTGATCAATACCACGTCCTATTCCAGTGGTACAAGAAGAAACTTGCAGATTCGTTGGCAGCTGCAGATGCGTGGTGAAACGAGGTGTGTGCCTGCTATGGTAAATATAATTGCTTAGTTTCCTGATTCTTGCCAAGCATTTGGAGTCAATCTGTTGCAAGGAAGATTCGTTGGTGGTTTATGTTGTTGTGTGGATCTATTCTTGGACATCGTAGTATTTCCTGGTATCAGACGAGGGTATTTCCTGGAATGAGGTTCTTATCTTTCACCCTGTGAGCGGAAACTCAACGGTAATATGGTAAATCTAAAATTTGACACAGAAGTTCAAGAGCTGAATGCCCACACTACTAAAGTCATAATAATCAATTGAATGTCCAATTTACATTAAATTTTACCTTAAAGTTGTTATATTTTTGGCAAGTTGTACATTCTCTCAAGCGCATTTGCTCATGCATTCCTTGTATTTCAAATTTTCAGTGGTAATCGGTTCCACTTGTGTATCTTGTTTAAGTCTAACACTTACACTAAGTTGAATCTCTCCACTGAAGTGTTCAGTCTCTCCCATCAAATATTTTTTCTGTTTTACAGACTTGGAAACATATCATCATTTTAAGGTTACTTACAACTATAAGCATGAAATCCAGCTGAAGAAAGTGTTTGATTTGAAAAAAAGGAAAAGCATACATTGAAAACAGATCTTATCCACCATGTAAACGTCCCTTCATTGGATCCAAATTTCTAAATTTTTGGAGTAACTGAAAAGAGGCACATTTGGAGACATCAAAAAGTATATATTTGAAGATTTTATATTAAGAGAAATACAAATACATACAAATTGGAAAACATCCACATCTTATACATAAAATTTAATATCATGGGAGGCACTATTCTCCATAGTAATTACACTACAATATTTTGTTGCCTCTTAAGAGGTCACAAGTTCAAATCCAAAGGGGGTAGGGTATATATATATGAGTAGACTATGTTTCCTCCTAAGAGGTCACAAGTTCAAATCCAGAGGGGGTAAGGTATATACTGTTAGGCAGCGGAAGAAAAGCTTAAAAAGACTCTAATAGCAAAGAAAATAAACCAAGATTAAATCGAGAACAATAATCCCACAATTGACACACTGATTTATGTGGACACCCAATACGGGAAAAAACCACGGGCAATGATAATCGGTATTTTTATTATTCAAGGGAGAATTACAATAGCCAACATCGACATACAACCATCCTCTCCTCTCATACACACAACACCTCAATATTGCATCTTGCTCTCACACACTCACTACACATTGCACTCTCACCTCTATGGGTATGATCGTATATATAGCATCTCTCAAACAATTAGTCAAATTGATTATAATAAGATCCATCATTTACACAAACCCTTAAAAGAAGAGTGCATGCATGCACATTTTAAATATAGTTGTATGCATGTGCATGTGATTGCATGGGAAATTCGTTGGTATGTTTTCAACAATCTCTACCTTAGACAACAATTTACCCGATATATCAAGCCCAAATTTATCCATCACATTTCATGCAAGCCAAGAGAAGCCAAACACCATCACAACTCCACAACTTATCTAATAGTATTGTTACATGAACATGTTTGCAGGATTCGCTCCAATATGGACCATTCTGCCTCCATTAGTAACCTATCTAATAAACCTATGCACTTGTCCCATTTTGATACGTTGCATTGTTAATCAAATGCAAAACACTTTGACCACCACAGAACACCACATCTTGTACTTGCCCAAACTTACCCAATATACCCTTGCATGCTTGGAAGACATAACCTGAGGTTGGTCTCCTCTTGTCCAAATCTCATGAATCGTAACCACAGACTAAATCACTACAACCACTGTAGGTGATACTTCTGCGTATGTGTGTGAAGCACCCATTTCCATGCTCTACACCTGGTTTTTCCATATGTCTACTGACAACACCAACTTCATGTGAAATGTTGATAATTTTCTCATCGCAATCATCAAACTTCCTACTAGCATATAATACTCAAGACATATAACCATTTTCTTCTTCATCAATTAGGACATAAACCTGAAGAAAACTTACAATGGAAAGCCAAAGGGATTTTACCGGTTTCACATTATTCATACCAAATTTCCTAAGTATCTTCACCACATACTTTTATTGTGATAACCAAACTTACCATGTTTATTGTCTCTATGTATTCTCATGCCCAAGATTTATTTTACTGCTCCTAGATCCTTCATAACAAGTGTCCTAACCAACTGAGCCACATGTTGACCTCAGCCATGCTTGTGCTTGCAACAAGCCTAACATATAATACCAATATAATGAATATACCATAAACACAATTTTTATACTCACTTCCTGTAAAATTTGGCTCACCATGAAGGAATCAAACATCTTGTACCATTTTCCTGGCATGCTTCAGGCCATACAATGATTCTTGAGTTTGCAAACAAATCTTCTGTTGCAATTATGAACTAACCATTCTGGTTGTTCCAAATACATCCTCTTATCCAAAAAACTCCATGTAAAATAGTTTTAACATCTAGTTGTACTAACACAACTAGTTCTAACACAACATGAATAGAAACAAACTTTTAACAACTGGTGAGAACTTTCATGGAAATCAATACCTTCCAAATACCCTTCTACTACCAATCATTCTTTGAACCTTTCATCTTTTATAAAAGGAGATTCTTCAAACATTGCATCTCTATCCATGATGATTTGGTGGGTAGTAGGATCCCACAGTCTACATCCCTTAAGATCATCACCATATCTAAGATCTACGTGTTTGATCTAGAAGTATTACTTAGAACGCTAATAAAAACATAAGCATCACAACCAAATAATTTCACATTTTATTAATTACCAGATGACCTATTTATACCTCTTTCGGAATCTTGCAGTGTTTTGCAACCGATGGTGATCGAGTTACCAGATAGCACAACCGCTTCTATCCACAACTGTTCCTGCAACTTAGCATTACTGAACATGCCTATTCGATCCCAGCTTCCTTGCAATACTTTCCAAGTCCCATGGATATGAACCTACCTTCATCATATATTCTCAAACACTTGATTGACTTTCCAACACATCAACCTTTCTACAGACCCACCTTTATAACATGGACACACTACTCCACCTTGAACTTTGCTTTCGAACAACTTTGACCAAATCCGGCCAAGTAAGCCTTCATCACTTACCTCCAGGACCATTTACAATGGAGTTCACCAAGTCTTTTATAGGCTTCATTACATGGAATCCATGGACACAATACAACGGGATACCCAAAAAAACATGGACCCTAAAAACCATTTGCTTTGACCTAAAAAATCAAGTTTAACTCATTAATTCTTTCATCGAGTCAAGGTTAACCTAACATACATGTCCCCCCACATATTCAATATACCTAAATCTATGTCTAGACTTTTTATAGGTGACTTCATAAACTAGGGGTACAGAGGCCTATCTAGGTCTTACAAACATATGCTCATTTACATGCAATCAATAATTTTTACAACTCCAAAGTAAATACATATTTATTTTATTTTATGGTGACTCAACTATCACCACCCCGCACCTTCTATGTGAACACAGGTGGTGAGACACGACAGACAGACAAAACTTCATCAACCATACTTGTAGTTGAATTGTCTTCTTTTGTGGATTCCTCTTTGGATGTTTATTGTCTTTTCCAACAATCCTTCTTGAGATGCCTATATTTTCCACAAAACCAACATTTTCCCTTACCCTTATTGTCTTTTGACTTAGACCTAACTCTATCTTTTTTATCTTTCCCTCCTTTTGTAGATCGACTTATGACCACCATTGCTTCTGCTATTGAGGTTTCCTTACTGGATCTTTTCCTCATCTCCTCAGACAACAAAGCTCCCACAACAGTGTCATAATCAATGACATATGTTGAGTTGAGCCACATAGATGTGACCAGATGATCCAAAAACTCAGATAGCGAACACAATAGCGTAATCGCCTTGTCCTCATCGTCGTATTTTATGTCCATACTAGATAATTGACAAATCATAGTATTGGAAACATTCAAGTGATCAACAATTTTCGTACCTTCTTTCATCCACAAGTTGTACAAATGTCTCTTCAAGCAGATTTTGTTCGGCAAGAACTTTGTCATATACATATTCTCTAGTCTGTTCCACAAACCTGTTATTGTATCCTCTTCAACGATGTTAAACAACACTTCATTTTCCAAACACAAACAAATGGTATTGAGATCTCTTGCATCGAGATCTTCCCAGTCCTCGTATGTCATGCATGTCGGTTTCTTTATCTTTCCAGCCAACGTCTTTCACAATCCTTGTTGCAAAAGAAGATCCCACATCTTGAGTTTCCATAGCACAAAGTTGTTCTTATCGTTGAATTTTTCCACCTCAAACTTAAAACTTTACATTTTCGCGATTAACAAACTGCCCAAAAAATCACACCATCTAACAAACTANNNATATCTTTTTATATATATATATATATATATATATATATATATATATTAAAAAACCCTTTTCCAAAAAGATCCACCCTAAAGCATTCTCCACCCATCAACTTTATGGGACATTCTTTATTCATAAGTTAGAGTCCTCCAATTTGTCTTATGTGTATAATAAGACAAACGTGAACCACTCATTTAATAATCTTCCATGATCCTCCACGAATTTCATACCTTGATTTCACAAGAAAACTTTAATTTTTGGATTGTCGCACCCAAGATAAGTTTAGCATTGGACACGTTTAATATTGTCGCACCTTATAAAAGGATAGCGTGTTTTGCGACACTTTTGTTAAATTGTTGCATTGTGTACTGCTAGCGACACCAGTCACTGTGACTGCCGCACTGTGTAAGAGGGACAACCTGTGACAGTGTAATAAAATATGTCTTAGGTTGACCAACTCTACTTGTCTCGACTTTGTTAACCTGCTTTGCTATCCAGTGATCAGATTTTCTTTTCCTTCGCTCTTTGATCCTTCAACTTTATGCTCTGATACCACTTGTTAGGCAACATAAGCAAAAATGTAACAAGATTCTAATAGCAAAGAAAATAAACCAATATTAAATCGAGAATAACAATCCCACAATTGACACAGTGATTTAGTGGAAACCCAATATGGGAAAAAACCACGAGCAATGATAATCAATATTCTTATTATTCAAAGGAGAATTACAATAGCCAACATCGACATACAACCATCCTCTCCTCTCATACACACAATACCTCAGTATTGCGTCTTGGTCTCACATACTCACTAGCCATTGCACTCTCACCTCAATGGGTATGCTCGTATATATAGCATCTCTCAAACAATTAGACAAACTGATTATAATAAGATCCATCATTTACACAAATTGTTAACATCCATTAGTTACACAAACTGTTAACAAAAAAATACATGCATGCACATTCTAAATATAGTTGCACGTAACCCCATGGAAAATTCATTGGCATGTTTTCAACATATATATTTCAGTAGACTTTACCAATGAAATGGCGGAGGGAGTCCCTTGAGAATAAGAAGTGATGACCCTGAATGGGAGTAAGAGGTGAGTGAGATACATGTTCTTAACCATGGAGATTCGGTTCAGGGCCAGAAATATTGCATTACTGAAATAGATAACTCAAATTGGTTAAAAGAAAACCCTAAAATCCAAATAAGAGTTTATAAATTAATTTATTGGTTTACATACAAATGGGCATTCCGTTCAGGGCAGAAATATTACAGGACTGAGATACATAATTAAAATTGGTTAAATGAAAACACTAGTTCCAACAAACTCCCCACCTGCTTTCATTACTGGTTAGGTATGCTCATAAATAAGGTATCATAATGTCCCAGCATTTTTCACCAATCGGTAGACTTAAAGGTATCATAACGTTCCATCATTTCTCACCAATTACTAGTTGAAAGGTGATTTTCATGGCGAATTTTCCGTATCTTTTTCATAAATCTGGTATGTGCTAATAAATAAGGTATCATAATGTTCCAACGCTTCTCACTGATTGGTTGACGGAAAGGTATCATAATGTTCCATCATTTCTCATCTAACGGTCGTTGAAAGGTGACTTTCATGGCGAATTTTCCATATATTTTTCATAAATCGTTAGCTGAAAGGTAACTTTCATCATAAACTCTTTCAAAGTTCTTCCGTGATGAAAAGAGAATTGAAAAAATGGTTAGCTTGAATGTGACGGATTTTAAAAAATCGTTAGCCTGAAGCCTTACTTTCAATTTTTAAGAAGCGTTACTTAATGAGGAGAGAACTAAAAGGTAACACAGATTTGACAGTTCAAACTAAAAAAATGAGTCCCTTTGATCAATATAGAAGACGCAAGGTACCCACACACCTCTTCAAAATGATTAGAAAGAATAATAAATGATATGGCAATTTTTTCTATTTCAATGTGATCACAGAAATTATTCAAAATGGTTTTTAAAAGGAAATTTGACAAAAATTGAGATGCTTAGCATAGTTTTATATATCAAAGTTTTAAAGGTTATGGGGTTTTGAGGGTTTTAAAGTAATCCAAAAACCTAACCTAATTTTAAATATTGAATTTCTTTAAGACACTTAAATATTTAATTTCTTCTAGACAACTATTGTTTCCTTCTTTAAATTAAAAGAGGTTTTAGTGAGATTGTATGGAAAAGGATAATTATTGTTTTCAACGTTAAATTAGAGGAGATTTTAGTCACATTGTATGGAGATGGCATTGTTTTTGTAAAGAAGGCATTTGCATAGCGTAATTGGAATTATGTCTATGTTAATATATTGGAATACTTGGGAGGCATTCATGATATTGTGTAAAAATTGTCATATCTTGTGCTAAAGCTATATTGGTCTTTGATATGTTACAATTCTTTTAATGATTTACACCATGAATATGTTTGAAGTAAGAGGTGTTTCTTGAAGCCTACATACATTGAAAATACTATAATTTAATTATTGGCGCCTTTTTTAATTGGAATCATCAAAAGCTTTGGAGAAACAACTTGGGAGTAAGAGGTGATGAGCCTTGAATTAGCAATGAAAGGAGATTTGCCTTTATGAGTTTTTGTTGGAAGTGAAACCTCTATAAGGTACCAAATGTAATATAATATGCAGAAATAGGAATATTCAATAGATATCAATGGAACAACACAATATTGAGAAGAGCAACACCAAAAATGATACCTTTATTTAGAGAAAGCAATGTTCACTTGCCTCTTCGAGTGGTCAACCTCCAACAAAGCATAGCTCTATTACAATAACTCACCAAACAAAGTTTTGCATGCCTCCTACTCTTAATTATACTAATTCTATCTTCTAAAGAACATTCTAGAGGAAGATCTTTCTAGAATCAGAAGCTTCTATTAGGTCTTCTTACAATGACTAGTTCACATTTATTACATTTATTAAATAGGCCTTATTAACTAATGTCGTCCTTTGTTACATGAAAAACATATTATTCTACCTACGTGAGGGGTTAGAGAGGTTAGGTTCCTAACATGTACCCCCCACCCGTCTCCCCCGCCCCCCTTGAAGAGCAACCTTGTCCTCAAGGCTTGATATGAGGAAACTATTACAGAATGGTGACTAACTCCGAGGTAACATATTCTAGTGTTGTATCTATCCACTAAATTAACACTTTCTTGATGGTGCAATGACGAAGATGACACTCTCGCTTGTCCAAGACTTCTTGTGGCTACAACTAAGTGGAACCCTCTTCATTCAACCTGGGGAGACTAGTCTGAGTTTGACACTTATTGCCAATCACTTTCTTTAAGCATGAGACATGAAAAACAAGGTGGATGTTAGAATGACTGGACATAACTAACTAGTAGGCCATGGGCCCCACTTGCTTGAGAATTTTATAAGGACCATTAAATTTGGGAGCAAGTTTCTAATGGTGTTTAACAGTGAGTGAATTCTACTTATAAGGTTGAAAACGAAGAAACACCTAGTCCCCTTCAACAAATTGACGTTCATAATGACCCTAATTTGCTTGTTGCTTCATGCGATTCTAAGCCATGACCAAATTTTCTTTGAGGGTACGGAGAATGGTCTCACTGACTGTAATATTTTTATCAACCTTCTGAACCTTCGAGACACTTGGAGTGTAGGAGATAACTGACGGTGGATTTTGACCATAGACTGCTTCAAAAGTAGTGATGAGAGTAGTTGTATGGCAAGATGTGTTGTACCACCATTCAACTAGGGGTAACTATTGAGCCCACTAGTTTTGTCAGTCCGATGTAAAACACCGCAAATATGATTCCAAAAACTTGTTGACAACTTTAGTTTGGCCATCAGTCTAGGGATGATAGGTAGTGTTGAGATGCAATTGGGTTCCATGGAGTCTAAAGAATTCTTGCCAAAAATTGTTGGTGAAGGTTGGATCTCGATCAGAGACAATAGAATGAGGCATGCACTTTATTCGAGTACAAATTCAGGATGAAGTCATTGATATGAATTGTTCTGTCCATCTTCAGAGCAGGTGGAAAACATATTCATAAAGCCTTTCACCAATCAAAATGTTGTCTCATTGAGGGACTTTCTAGGGTCGAGGGATACATTAGCTTAGCAGTTGAACATGTAAGCATTATTTTCTTGTTAGCAACATATTTTGAGGCCGGGGGGGGTTGTTCCCACTGGGCTTTCCCTCTTTACCTCACTTTTGTTCAGTTGTTATGCATCTATACTTGTATATGAGTACCTAACATGGCTTCATATTTCTGAGACTCATCATTGTGCAGACCCAGTTGTATTTCAAGGGGGGTGTTGGGGTACATGCTCAACTACATACTTAGTGACATACTCATTTTTCCATTTTTCCTACTATTTAGGAGGATTGTTATTTATATCATGTTTATTTTTAGACGGTGGATTCCTATATGTAATACCATGGAAAAATACCATGGGTTTCCAAACCATGGACTCATAAAACACCACTAGAAAAATTTCTATTTTTTGTTACCATTAGGTAAATTCCTATTTTTTAGCCAACATTAGGTAAATTCCTATTTTTTAGGAGATAATTCTGTTTTCCTTAATTTTAGGAGATATTTCCTATTTCATGGCTATAAAGCACACTGTAGTAAGAATATTAGCCTCTTATGGAAGTGTGCATTACCCATCTAATGCTTGGAATGAACTCACTTCACTTATTTAGTGACTTTCCATAATTAGAAAATTCTCACTGAGTTAGGACTTTAGTTCCATTCTTGGACTCTAGTCTTATTCTAGGAGATTTTTTCTATTATGGAATGCATGTTGAGTTCATGTACAGTTCTCACTAAGTTCACACCTATATTTTTGACATTTTCTTATTATTAGCAACGTTTGACTTTAGTTAATTGTTGTTATTAGGAGAAGTTTACTTTTTTACTTGAACATGTACATGAAAATCCCAACCTAGTGCACATTACTCCTCATGTAGAGAGTCATATATATTTTACTCATTATCATGGATTAATACATTGTGATTGGAGTTGGTTTCTTAGTCTCTTATGTGTGAATATTGATTCTATTTTTCTCTCTCCTCTCTCTCTCTTTTGCAATTAGCTAGTGTAGTATTTCCTTCTCACAATTAGGTCTTGGATTGTTTTTTAATCCTAGACCTCTCCAATGAAGAAAAGTATCATAATATTCCAATATCCAACCTCAAATGAAGGTACAATTGTATGTGTGGGTGTAATCACAAGGTCTTCACTGAGTGAACCTATGATATAACACCTACGTTCATGGGATCTTAAAGAATACCCCTAATTTCACTGAATATTGATAAATATCTCCCAAAAACCTTTTATTTAACCCCCCTCCCAATACATGTTTCCAATAAAATAAACCCTTATTTTAACTAGATGCCCCTTTTTATACCCCCTCAATACCTA
>SNQJ01S0230023.1:0-14309 GCA_010110895.2 Picea sitchensis
TGATAGTGTCGCAAGTGTCGTCATTACAAAGGTCGCAAGTGTCGCATTTTGCTCACAAGGTCACAAGTGTCTCATGTTGCTCACAAGTGTCACAAGTGTCAAGCAAAGCATAATTTCGTGATGCCTATGTCGTACCCATAACCACATGAGAACGACACTTGAAACACCTCAAACATTTGATTTGGAAGAGGAGAAATGAGTCAGCAGGCTTGCAAACCTTTTTCCATCTAAAAGCACCTCAAAAACTGAGTTTTTGGAGAGGAGCGCTCCCTCTTACACTATCTCGGAGCACCAGCGCTCCCCCTTACACTATTAGGGAGCGTTATAACACTCCCCTGGCCCTTTTGAGGGAGCGTTATAGATTTTGGAGCGCTGGCGCTTCCCTTAACCTTTTCAGAGAGTGCTACAACGCTCTGATGGCCCTTTTGAGGGAGCGCTACAAATTCTGGGCAGTTGTTAAGTTGTTGAGATGAATGGGGGAAGCATCTTTTCATTCTTGGAAAGGAAGTTGAACTTGAATCCTTAGTCCAGCCATGATCTTAGGGCATATCCTCAACTGAAGGAGGCAAATCCTCAACTTCCCCAAGGATATCTCAAGTGGTTGAAGCCTCTCCAAGGCTATATAAGAAATCTTTCTAATGGTGAAAGAGGACTGCAAAATGGAGAATCATACCAAACTTATGATCTCATAAGTGAGGACTGAAAAAGAGAGAATCACACCAAACTTATGATCTTATAAGTGGTGCTTGGGGAGAAGAATTGAACATATGAAACTTATGATCTTGGAGGAGACTTGCAGTCAGCCAAAGGAGNAATATGACACGCTTGGCCTGTTTCTTTCTAGTTTGTTTCTGATGTTACATGAACTTGTCATTTATTGATAGGTCTGTTTTCAAGCTAATGTCAATAGAGTAGGAAGTGGTCGTATCTTGTTTTGTCCACAGAGCTCAGCGAGGAGCAAAGGATTGGAGCGCAACTCGGAGCGTGCAGGGACAAACATCAATTAAGAGGTGATTCTGTTATCCTTCCTTCTCATGTATTAGTTTAGATAGATTTGAAAGGAAGTCAGTGTCCATGTTAAGCATTTTTCTATCTAGGGTTAAGGTCAAACCTTAGAGGTGATCTACCTGCCCACAGGGAGATTTTCCTACAACACCCTGTTGTTGACACTATGAAACCTAACAAATGTCCTAATGTTACGTAAAAACTGCACTTGTTTGGATTCAAGCAAATTTGGAAGTAGTGACAACGCTCAAAGATAAGTCGGAGGTGTATGGGATGATCCATTCTCTTGTGATATTGAGATACTAAATTATCTAAATAGGCCTCGACTATATGCTTGAGGTCATGGAAAGCAAAAGACATGGCCCACTGAAAGGTCACTCAAGCATTTTTGAGACCAAAAGGCATCTTACGATATGCGAATGTAACCCAAGGACAAATGAATGTCATTTTATGCTGGTCTTTGGGTTTGATTTGTATTTGATTATATCCCGAAAAACCATCCATGAAACAGAAGGCCTCGCAACAGACACATTCATCAATGATCTTGTCAATGAATGGTGTGGGAAAATTATCTTTTGGACAAGCCTTATTCAAATCATGGAAGTCTGTACATACACAAATCGTTCCTTGTTTTTTATTGACCGGCACAGGATTTGACACCCATTGGGTCAAATGGATAGGATAGATGAAACCGGATTTTAGCAATTTCTCAACCTCAACCTTAATGGTTGTTGTTTTCCTAGGATTAACAGGATGAAGCTTCTACTGAATAGGCTTGGCATCGGGATAAGTTTTTATTTAATGTTCGACTATTTTTGGATCGATGCCTGTCATTTCCTCGTAAGACCAGGCAAAAACGTTGTGAAATTCTTTAAAAAGATATGTATAGTGTTAAATCTCTCCGGGGGAGCAGTCAGCTCCGACGAAAAAATTCTCCATGATGCCATGGTTTTAGGAAATATTGATCGGTATGGTTTCGGTGATGGTTTCTATATTACCCTAAGCATAGACCTCGTGTGTAGCTAAGGGATTAATAGGACAAGACCTATCTCCCATCATAGTCACGGTGAATTCTCCTACTTCGATTCAACTTAACTCTGGGAGGAAGTATGATCTATGATGAAGATCTTCCCATGGTTTGCTCGAACTAGTCATTGCTTCAATTATTTCTCCATTAGAGGGAAAGACTAAGTCTAATGAATCGGTGTCAGCGAGAGAACCCTGAGCCCAAATAGGCTCTAGAAGAGGATCTAACTCTTGTGTAGGAGTTAGATCTATATTGGCTGAAGTTTGTTGGACTAAAGAGTACGCTACTTCAGTTGCGAACAAGAGCATGGAGATTCACAGGTGTGCTATCCCATCCATCGTGGCTGATGGGGAAGGAAGTATCCACGGATCGGTGAAGTAAGTCATGCGAAAATATGAAACATGGAAAATCACAACCTTATGGTGGTTAGATATATACTGGACATCACCTTGAGGGGGTGGGTAATCAAAGGTACCCATCAAGGATGGGTACAAACCAACCCCTATGTTGACTACACCTGGTTGAGGATTATCAATCATCGGGACCGTGGATGCCCCCAATGAAGGGTCAGGTCGGGAGAAAGACAATTGATCGATGGTCACAATCCGGCCCTTGTGTGGAAACAACAAGACCCAGAAAATTGTAGCAACCACAACTTGCATGGCATAAGTCCAACTCCTCCCTAACAAAAGGTTATAGTCAAGGGGTGCATCAACTACTTCTACCTCGACACACATGGTCTTCCCTCCTAACTACACGAGGAAAGAGGGAATGATACCATGTGGTCAGAACGAATGACTGTCGAAAGCAGTGAGGAGAGTAGGTTACAGAGACCAAACGAGCTAGCCAATGGCCTTCCAACATGCCAATGACATAACGGATGTCGAGGCACCCTCATCAACCACCGTGTGGAAGATATTCTGAGTAAAAGTTTTCGTGGGATAAGCCACTACTATCTAAAACACTACGTGGTAAGGAAGACAAGGTTTTAAGTCGATTGTATCCAGCATGATTGTACCTGGATTATAAGTCTCGGTAGATCCTAAAGTGGTTAACAAGGCTTTCCTCTGGGAAGGGCAGCTTTGGAGGACATCCAAAGCGAACATCGCACAAGGGGTTTGTGATAAATATTCCACCACAGAATAGTTCTGAGTAGCCCTTGCATTTGGGTTGTGAGAATATTTTTTTAATGCACCTTTGGGGATGCATGTCATTGTTTCACCCAATGTCTTCTCAATGTGTAGAGGAAGAGATGGAAGTTTGACTTCTTTGCCCTTCTCATAAGTTCTTGGTTTACTATAGTCATGTTCTCTAGTCAATATAAATGTATCACCCTTCACCATATATACATTCACAGATGCGGGGTTGTTCGAAGACGAAGAGGGTCATTGGCTGCCACCCTTCGTGCTTGCAGATCCTTGTGTTAGATTTTGTCCATGATGAAATGGATTGGCTAACACAGCAGGCTGTTGTTGTGTCACAAAATTTTGGGCTTCTGCAAGCTGAGGATATAGGTGGGTCGGGTGGTCTTCCACACACAAGTTTCTTGGATACCTCGGCTTTCGTTTCTCAGTGTTGTCCCTGCCAGTATTATCGGTAGGTTTTTTATCCCCCTTACCCTTCTTTCGTTGTTTTTTTTTTTCCTTCAGGTTGTTGGGTGGCCTTCGGATTAGACGATTGCACTATGTTTACATATGACGTTTTGGTAGGGGAAGCAGCCAAAGAAGTAGTTTGGCTGGCCGCTGTGTGTTGTATAGACAACTATTGCAATTTCTTCGTCAATTGCTTAGCGGGTTTCGTTTGTGCTGAGCCAACAATACCATCGGCATGTCGTCCAGCTCTCTATCTAGTTTTATCAAGTATTGAGTGTGGTGCATCTGGAAAGATCTCGTATAATAAATCGGACTGAGAATAGATTAACTCAAGTTGTTGAGTTCTCATGATGGCATCTTCTTCGAAAAATAATCCCGACGTCGCAACATCTTTGGATAACTATGGGACCAAAGACTTAAGGAACCACTCGAGCAGGAATGTTGGTGGGACTGGTACCTTAATTAAACTCTTTCGGCGTCTCCATTCTTGGATGTGATCAGAGATATGGTCCGCTTTTGTTTGTGATAAATTAGCCAGCAATTCTGTGCCAGCATTGTATCTCACAGGTAACCGGAAATGGTTTAGGAAATCCATCACCAGTTCACCGAAGGAAGATTATCTTGAGTGATCAAGCTCAATGTACCATTTCACGACAGTCCCAATGAGATTATGTTGAAACAATCACAACTGTACAGAGTCATCTTTCAATGAGCTAGATGAGCACCAAAGATGGAAGGTAGTCACATGATCCCCTGGATCTTCGATAGGCTTGGCTTCAAACTTTAGGATGTCCGAAGGCAACTTTGTCAGCATAGGAGGCCAATGCGGATTGTGACAGATAGGTTCATTCAATAACCTTGTCAAGTCTGGAAAATGCAAGGTTACTAGGAAGGGTAGTTTGGGTTGTTGGTGAAAACCTGGGAAAAAGGGGCCTAGAGTTTGATTGGCACCAGGTTGCCAGGAAAAGTTTGTCTGTTGGCCTGGGTTCTGGTAAAAACCATGGCCATGGCCAGCGTATCGATTTTGCATGTGAGGAGACATCAACGACTGATTTCCAAAATAGGACATAGATGGTTGGGCATGCATTACATTCGAAGGAATTTCAGAAGGGTTTCCCCATGTGGGTCCCATGGGGATAGGCATAGTACTTTGTCCCAGGTTCCATTGATTTTGAAAAGAATTACCCCAGATCAACATTCCTTATGAGGGAACAGATCCCTGTCAAGAATTCCAAGGCCCTAATGTGGAAGAAGTTCCTGGGTGTGCCCCCTGTGCAGGAATAGCATTGATTCAGATTTTATGAGCAGAACGAACTGAATACAGATTATTAACAGGTTCTTAGCACAAAATAACAGAGATATAGTAAAATTGGTTTTCTATTCAATAACGAAATAAGCTGAAACTGTAAAATGCAAGAAACAATCTTGCTGGAATGGTGGCGGCTTATCTCTGAGAAGAGATGTGACGACCCCACGCATTCACAAGAAGAAGGTTACAATGAGGCTCTGAAGGCATTTTTAAAATAAGCAAGAATGCCAAAAACCCTAGACATCCAAAAACCTAACCCTAGGAGATGAAACGCCAAAAGTCATGTGGGCCCTGTTTGGGTAAGCTAGTACATCAACTTCCCGGGGTCGTAACTTTTGCATATGATCTCCATTTTAGGTGTGTGATAGCCCGTTGGAAAGGTATCGTCAAGGATATTCATTTTGGGGTCTCAATGATGCCTTCAACTATCATTGAGGAGCTCGATACTGAAAAACCTTCATTTAGGCCCTCAAAATGGCGTCGAAAGTAAAAACTGCTAAAAATAGTAAATTGAAAAAAATGTCAGAAAACTGTTTTGAGCCAGTTGGAAAAGTTGGGTGGCCACCAATATCCATCTATAACAATCCTCCCTCCTTAGGAAGAAATGGTCTCCATTGCATTGAGGTCCCCCATTAGATGAGGAAATTTCTGCTGAATTTGGCCTCGGGTGAGCCACTTCCCTTGGTGCAGGAGTTGCCTTGCTTTGACGACTCGATAAAGCTGGATCCTTTGTTGTCGAGTGCCCTTGATCTGTCTGTCCACAATCTGATCATTAGATGCCTGTTGTATGCATTCGGGGTTGAGCTCTGTTGGTGTCAATTGTTCTGCTACTTATGAGGTGTCCAATAGTGGTGGGAAATAAGGGCGAAGGAGATCTACGTTGAACACTGGGTGCAGGCCAAGGAAAGGAGGAATGTTGAGCTCAAAAGCATTATCCCCCATGGACTTGGTGATAGTGTACGATCCATAATGGAGTGGGCGAAGCTTCTGATGGGGTCCTGTAAGGCACTCTTTCTGCAAGTGCAACCAAACTTTGTCTCCCACTTGAAACTTATGCAGCACCTGGTGTTGATCATGGCACTATTTATACTTGTCATTGGATTTCTGTAGGATATCCTGAACCTTTTGGCGGATGTGATGGATCTACTCAATGAACCGGGTGGCTTGGTCAGCTTCAGTTGGAGCAGGAGATGAGTCAGTCGAGGTGACCGGAAGGGGAAGTGCAACATCTATGGGACCCAATGGTTGGAATCCCAACCCCACTTGAACGGGGTTGTGGCCGGTTGAGCTATGCATGGCTTGGTTGTAGCTATGTTGGACATAAGGAAGGCTCTCATCCCATGTGTGAGGTTTCTTTGAATTATACATGCGAAGGATATGCACAATCATTCGATTTACAACCTCGGTTTGGTCATCTGTCTGGGGGTGGAAGGTCATGGATTTGGTGAGCTTGGTGTCCAGCAGTGACCAGAGGCTCGACAAGAATGTGATGAGAAATCGAATGTCCCAATCTGATACAATGGTTTGTGGAATTCCAAAATGTACCCAAACTTGTTCAAAGAAGAGCTTGGCAGTGGCCTCTCCTGTGATTCTCTTCTTGCAGGCAACTAGAATCGCCATCTTAGAAAATCGGTCAACAACCATAAAAACATAGTCATTTCCCCACTTAGTGGATGGGAGGCCTGACATGTAGTCCATCGAGATGGATTCCCATGGCCTGCCAGGAGTAGGAAGAGGGGTGTACAAGCCCTATTTCTTAGTGTTTGGTTTGGCAATAGTGCAGGAATTGCAGGACCTGACATACTTGTCGACCTCCTGTCGAAGTTTCAGCCAGTAGAAATGTTTTTGTAGCATTTCCACTGTATTTTCGACGTCGAAGTGTCCTTCCACCCGACTATAGTGGGCTTCCCAGATCATCTTCACTCACTTGCTTGATGGAACACATATATGGCCCAGATGACACAACAATCCATCCTGAAGATGGAAATTATCGACAACTGCATTTACACCCAACATTTGGTAGGTGGTGGCAAAGTCAGGGTCTGTCTCATAGAGTTGGGGCCATCCAGATGTCTCATGGCCGTAGGAGTCTAGCACTATGGTGAGTGTCATGACTGGTGGTCTGTTGAGGCAATCAGGGACGCGATTGGTGCTTCCTGTTTTATACTTGATGTTGAGGTGGAATTGCTACAAGTATGTGGACCAATTTTAATGGCGATCATTTTGCATTTTTCCCTGTGTCTGCATGAACTGCAGTGGCTTATGATCAATGTGGATGACTGTCTCCTTCCCAAGAATGTAATGTATCCACTGGTGACATGCTTGCACAATGGAGTACATTTCTTTGTTGTAAGTAGGGTACTTATGGACAATATCTGACAGTGTCTCACTATGATAGGCCATGAGGTGGTCGTGCTGAGTGAGAATGACACCCACAACATAGTCTAAAGCATCTGTCTCAATCTCAAAGGGATGTTGCAGGTCTGGTAGTGAAAGTACTGGGGATGAGCACAAGCGTTGCTTCAAATCATTGAATGCTTTTTATTGGGACCGGCCCCACGCAAATTTTGCCTTACCACCACCCCTGTTTATTTGGCTGAGGGCCCATCCAATATGGGAGAAACCCAACACAAACCTGTGGTAGAAATTAACAAGTCCCAAGAAGCTCCAAAGCTCAGTGAGTGTTGTTGGGGCTGGCCTTTCAAGGATGACTTGGATCTTGGATGGATCCACATGTACGCCATGTTGATCAATGATGTAGCCTAGGTAATGGACCCTATCCATACTGAAGGAGCATTTTTCTAGGTTGGCGTATAGCTTGTGCTTCCGCAGGGTGTGCAGAACCTGCTGAATATGCTACAAGTGTTCATCCCAAGTCTTGCTATAAATTAGAATGTCATCCAGATACACCACTACAAAATTATTGGTGAATGGTTGCAGGATATCATCTATCATCCTCATGAAAGTGGCTTGAGCATTTTTCAAACCAAAGGTGATGACCAACCATTCAAAAAGTCCTTCCTTTGACTTGAAGGCGGTCTTCCATACATTTGTCTGTTCTATCGAGACCTGGTGGTAGCCAGACTTCATATCAATCTTACTGAAGTATTTGGCCCACATGAGTTGATCAAAGACATCATCAATTCAAGGAATCGGGTACTGGTCTCTGACAATGATTTTATTCATATCCCGATAATCAATACAGAGTCGCCAGGTTCCATCTTTCTTCTGTACCAACACAATTGGGCTCTCACAAGGTGATGAGCTAGGGCGTATGTGCCCCTTGTGGAGAATTTATTGGATCTGTCTCTTGATCTCCTCATTCTCTAACAAAGAGCGACGATAGACTAGCCCATTGGGCAGCGGTGCACCAGGGGTCAGATCGATTGGGTGCTTAACCTGGCAGTGCAGAGGTACCTCTATAGGTGAGGAGAAGATATCCAAGTATTCTTCCATGACCTTATCTACTTGCTTCTGCTGTGTGGAGAGGTCGTTCACAGAGACCCTGGATGTGGTTGCGATCTTTCGCTTATTCTGAGAGTGAATCACGAAGAAGACAAACTTCCCCGTCTGAGAGATGATCTTCCTGCATTGCTTAGCAGAGATCAAGGAAATAGCACTAGGTGGGACTGCCTCGGGTATCCTGTACAATTTCCTGTTCAAAGTAATAATAACACTACAAGGCCTAGACTCATATACACCATGACGTTTCCATAAATAAGGTTGGCCCAAAATAACATCACAAACTTCAAGAGGAGCAACATCACACAATACCTCGTCTTTGAAGGGCTTGATGTTGTACGATAGTCGAAACTGTTTCCCGACGTGGAGATCGCTTCCTTGGCAGAGCCATCCAATGGTGTAGGGTTATGGGTGCGACGTTGTTGGAAGGGCCAGCTGCTTGAGGACCTCTGCTGAAATGAGGTTCTTCTGGCTACCACTGTCAATGATGAAGTGCAGTGGGGTGCCTTTTACCCACATCTGTAAATGGAAGAGGCACTCTCCTTCTTCTGGCTCATCTAGTTCACTAGGCTGGATCTTGGTGGTAGAAACAGTGGCACTGGGTTCCATGTCAATGATCCATCTTCCCCTTTCTGGTTCTGTCTCAGAGTCAAAATCTACATTTGATTCAGAGGTTTTCACTTCGGCCACCAATGACTGCTTTGAGCAATAGTCAGCAATGTTATGACAAGGGATCTTATGGAAGTCGCACCACTTCTCGGTATCTTTCTTTGTCTTTCCGGTGTCCTTCTTTACTTGCGGCTTGTACTGGTTGTCTTGATACTGTCCATATTTTCTCTGTCCTTTGTTCGGTGGGTTGGGGCCTCCCTTTCCTAGCTTTTGTTGTGAGGGGTTCCCAGGCCCAAATTGCCGCGTCTTTTGTTTGAGCTTCTGCTTGATTTTGACGGCATATCGCTAGGCCGCGCCTAAGGATGAGATGTATAGAAATTCCATTTCGGTATGGATGTATCTATGTAGAGCACCGTGGTACTTGAGCACCAGATGTCGCTCCTAATATTTGATACCCAACTTGGTGTGCAAGGTATGGAAGATATTTGTGAAATCTGGCACTGCTTTGTCTCTTTCTTGCCGCAGTGTGGTCCATTTAGTATACAGGTCATCATAACTTCCGACAGGGTAGTATTGTCCCTTAATAGAATCCATGAAGGATTCCAAGGTGGTCATGACTGAAAATAATGAGGTTTTCTCTGTTTCCTTTTTCTCATAGAAAGTTTCCCACCAATCTTTGACATGGGGAACGACTTTGAGGAGCGCAAAAGTAATCTTTTCTCTATTCAAAAATTTATGAACAGAAAAATACCCTTCTAGTAGATTCAACCACTTGTCTACAGCATCTGCGTCTATCTTACCTTCAAATATAGGAATATCAAAGTTTATTTGTACCTTGAAGGGGGAGGCGCCTCCGTTCGAAGAAGATGCATCGCCTGTTGGTAGTCGCCAAAGGATTTGCGCGAAACTATCCATCAGCTCGTTCCTCTGTTGCATGAGGGCTTCCTCAATCAACAGTTTGAAAGGATCTCCCATCCCATCATATTTCTTTTCTCGTGCCATGGGAGGTCGATTAGGCATGTGAGAGTTTCTATCCTCAAGAGAAACAAGCTCGAGACCCAACTCTTTGTACTCCGACCTCGTTGGTGACATGCATTAAGACGACAAGGAGCAGACCGCTCTGATACCACTGATTCAGATTTTATGAGTAGAACGAAATGAATACAGATTATTAACAAGTGCTTAACACAAAATAACAGAGATACAGTAAAACTGGTTTTCTATTCAATAACGAAATAAGCTAAAACTGTAAAATGCAGCCGAAACAAGCTTGCTGGAATGGTGGCGGCTTATCTCTGAGAAGAGATGTGACGACCACACACATTCACAAGAAGAAGGTTACAATGAGGCTCTGAAGGAATTTTTACAATAAGAAAGAATGCCAAAAACCCTAGACATCCAAAAACCTAACCCTAGGAGATGAAACGCCAAAAGTCATGTGGGCCACATTTGGGTAAGCTAGTACATCAACTTCCCGGGGTGGTAACTTTTGCATACGATCTCTGTTTTAGGAGTGTGATAAACCGTTGGAAAGGTATCATCGAGAAGATTCGTTTTTGGGGCTCAATCATGCCTTTATCTATTATTGAGGAGCTCGATACCGAAAAACCTTCATTTAGGCCCTCATAATTGCCCCGGAAGTAAAAACTGCTAAAAATAGTAAATTGCCAAAAATGTCAGAAAATTGTTTTGAGATAGTTGGAAAAGGTGGGTGGCCATCGATATCCATATGGATGAAGTACTCTACATAGTAATAGGTTTTTCGAAACCGGGATTGCCCCTAGTCAGGAAATAAATAGACGAAAAGGTGTTGTTACCAAACGCACCAAACAAAGAAAACGATGTCGAACCAACCGACATATTATGCGAAAGTGGTCCTTGACTCCTTACTCCAAATAAACTATGGTGTGCATGTGGGTCGACGGAAGGCTGGTGAGTGCCACTGAGCGAAGGGGACGAAGGAGGGATATGACCTCCTCCGTATGGGAAAGTGTTAAAGGGACCGGAAGTGCCCCCCATGTGGCCTTGTAGAGGAGCGTTAGAACTCCCTGCCCCCAGACCTGAAGTCTATGAAGTGGAGTAGGAAAGTACAGGACTTGTACATGAACTAGGCATCCCGTATGAGAATGGAGGGCATATCGCACTTGGTTGGAAAGGGGTTGTGGCCGTCGCCAGAGACGGGATCAGACCACTATGCGATGTAGAGGCGGTCGAGACCATGGTGGCTCAGACCAATGACAGTGGGTTAGGAGGTGGAAACTCTCCTGTGGTGACAACCATAGTGGGAATTGAAGAATTCCTAGAGGGAGTAACAACATTTCTTTCCATTGTTTTGTGAGACACTGTCTCGCACTCATAAGGATGAACCGGTATGATGGTGGGTGTCGAAAGATCAGTGGTGTAGGTTTCAACTAGACCAAAATCTTTCTCTCCAAGGTCTAAAATGGTCTATTCCTCCGGATGTTGGTCAGACATAATCTCTTGTGACCAGGTCGCTTTAAAAGACCCTTGTTGGTCTAGCTTTCGCCTTAGTAGTGGTGGGGGTGGCTCCAGTGTAACCGGCGACATGCCAGAATCCTTTGTGACCAGTGAAGCTAGTGATCCTCCACTGTGTTAGAAGATCAAAGACACTCTAGGGCATTCTAGTCATTCAAAAACAACACACACTAAAAAAGTCCCTATAACATAAGATAAGAAAGCACTAAATTAAATGGAAGAATAGTTACAACAACCAACACTAGAGCAACTTACTGGTGCAAGTAAAACTCGAAAATGGAAGCACCCTCCGAGTATACTCTACAAAGCATGGCCTAATGTCTATCCTAAGTACCATGGTATACCCCCACAATCACCTGTGTATGTCCCTAAAAAAGATAGGCAACTAGGTTGTCAGCATGCGAACAGTCACCAAGCGGGTATAGTCGAAAGTTGGGTAGACCACAATGAGTAGGGTATCGAGCCAAAAACTTGTCAAGGGTATCGAGAGCAAGTGGTCCGGAAGGAAACTGAGGACCTCGAATGGATTTGAGACCCACAAAGCTTTGTGGCAAATGCAATCGACGGAATCCCAAGACAAGCGTTCTATATGTGTTCTCCACTACGATTGGTCCAACTTTGGAGGGTTTATCTCCACTACCTTTCTGCACGCGACCTCATGTTTATCCCATGTGTTAGAGGGGGTCCCAGATAACTTTCATGATACTAGTCTTGGACACCCCCTAACTCAAACTCCAATGCCTGATTTTAATGGTCTTGAAGAGTTTCCTATCCAACCTAATCCAAGGCCCTAATCCTGAACTAGTTGGTTAACTCTACAAACATAAAATTCTAATGAATTTTAGATTTAGCGTTAATTTTATGGCTTTTCTTATGTCAAAGGGTATGAAATTGAAACTAATGATGTTTGAAAGATGAAAGTAAAAAAGAAACAGAAAGCTGGAAACAATAACCTTCACTTAACGCAAATTTTAAACAACAATTTTGTTTTTCTAAGATCTTTGAACAACAAACTCAAAGAAAGATTTCACTCGACTACGAACTACTTACGATCTAATTAAAATGCCAAGAACTTATGAAAGCAAATACTTTTCCCTGGTTACTAATGCCAAACAACACTTTTCAATGAATCAAAGAAATAAAAGATTTTTATTTATTTTTATTTGAATGCTCACAAATAAAAAAGGAAAAATATCAACAAGTCAAAACCAAGAAAATTTTTTGGCCTAAGCGCAGCTCGCAAAGAATCTCTTTAAAAATCACACACTAGTAACATAAAAATGGACTCTCACACTTGTCTAAAAACCCTTCAAAAGAAAATTTTCATGAAAACTTCTAAATGAAAAAGAAATCTATGGCTGAGATCAAACCTAAGCTACTGACTACTATGATAGAGACTCAAAAACTTGAGAGGTATAACTCTTGTTAAGGGAAAAGATGACTGCCTTACCTTCAACAAAAACTATCCTCTACAAGCACACTACTGACAGTTCCACAGCAAGCGTGTGCACATGAGCTGTGTAGAGTCAGAGGGCGTGTACACACATGTTGGCCTTATACATGCCGTGTGTATCTCTGAAACTTTGAGAAAAATAAAATACAACATTCTAAACCAGGCAAAGACCACTGATACTGAGAATCATGATCTCTTGAAGGCCCAGACACTTTATTTAACAACAGAAAGAAAACAATGCAAGGAAAAATTTGTAGAACAAACCAATATGAGGTGAAACCTAAGATATACACTGCAAACAACAAAGACTAGAAAGAGTTCTAGAAAACCCCTGAGAATGACTAATTCTGACAGGGAAGAGGATGACTGTCTCAAAAATTTTCTGGAATCATATACTCTATTGTTACTTCTTCAGCTAGCGTTTACACGCGGGCTGTAAGAATGTAGGGTGCAGGTACACGCATGCAGACCTTATATAGGCCACGTGTACCTCTGTGGGTCTCGGAAAAAAGTTACAGTCCAAAAAAGAAACAAAGATGACTGGTATGGAAGATCAGAATCTCTGTTAGCTCAAACTTTGCAAAAACTTCAAAAATAGGAAAGGAAACCAGTTTTTTTTTTTTTTTAAATACCCAAAAATATTCCCAGGAACCCTAGAGACTTCCTGTTGTGGGAAAATTCTACCCTACGGACTAACAAGCTAGGGATTAAACTTGCATGCAGATCATGACCCTTCAGAAGTTACTTTTAACCTTCTACCCCAAATCTAAAACCCTTTTTCACATGCAAACATGGGAAGAACCAACTAACCTTTTTATCGACAGTTGGTGTAGATCCTCCATTGAGCTTTATCCCTCTTGCTTCTGTTGCTCCTTCCAAAAGTGATCCTGCAATCACACCAAAACTACGCATGCATGCTATTGTTCTACTAGAGGATTAGAGATTAAACAAAAATCAAATAAAACATATAAAACTCGTGTATTCGGGACGAGAAAAGTATCTTTTTATTAATCTCAAGATGAATCAACTTACAATGATTATAGAGACCGGCCACCGTTCCTTGACCCTGATCCTAGGCTCCTCCTCTTCTTTTTCCTCCAACTGCTTTGCTTTAATTCTCCTAAAGCTTGAGGAAAGGCTAAAGGGTTGGGACAAAACGGATTCGGCAATTGGGCAGAGTTTCTTTGCTATGATTTTCCTCCTTTGAATAGTACCCCTACCCCTTCTTTTATAGGCTAGAAGGAGCTAGGGTTTTAGACGAACTCTCGGCCATGCATGGCTGGGAGTTCCAATTAACTCACCCAAAGCTTTTCATCCTGATGCAAACTTTCCTAATTTTTTTCTTTGTTAGGTAAA
>SNQJ01S0230026.1:0-14309 GCA_010110895.2 Picea sitchensis
GAAAAACAAGATTTGCTTCAAATTGAGATTCTCCAACACTCCAAAAATCCTTGCAAATGAAATGGTAAATGAGTTTTCCAATCAATTGTTATTTATAAAATTTCATTTTTTATAAGGTATGGTCATTTTTGGGTTTCTCTAATAATGTAAATGGCTTCACTAAACTCTGGTTTGTAGTTTCTGGCATCGCAGGTTTCCTGGCAGTTCTAATGAATTATTCACCTTGTTGCATTTATGAGCATAGTCTTAGTTCGTTCTCGAGCTCGACAATATGAGAACGTAACCGGGTAAACTTTTATCTCTTTTTCAGACCCGTACGGATACGAACACATGAAAAAGGAACCCCCTTGGAGTCTCCTTTAAACCCTTTTCAGACTCTCTAAATATGAAAATATTGTCGAGTGATCTTGCTTTCTTTCACACTCGTTAAAAGGTCAGAAAGAGCATCTTTCGAGCGATAGTTTAACACTTTTTCGGTCTCG
This sequence comes from Picea sitchensis, assembly GCA_010110895.2. Lineage (NCBI taxonomy): Eukaryota > Viridiplantae > Streptophyta > Pinopsida > Pinales > Pinaceae > Picea > Picea sitchensis. The sequence goes on from SNQJ01S0230026.1 coordinate 483, forward strand.
TTGGACTACTGTACGAAAAAGGAACTCAGAGAGTTCTCTTTTAAGTGTTTTTCCAAACTCTATAATCCTGAAAAACCTTCGAGTTCTCTGTCTTTGGAATCGTTAAAGCACACATCGACAGACCCATATGGGACCGAACCCTTACTTCTTCCAGTTCGTTAAACAAAGGAAGAGGAACTTACCGAAGGTGAGTTATATCGAGCACGTGTTATCCTCCTCGAGCTCATTAAATCAAAAAGAGGTACTCATCTATCTGGATGGGGGAAAAATTGAAAGGAGAAAGCCAAGCAGTCTCTTGAGAACATCATCCAACACTTCTTAGAGTCTCCCTTGAACACGACACTTTGTCATTTGCACGTATCATAATCTGCTGAACCTCTGCACTAAACCAATCATTTGAGTTTCCTTTCACTCCTTTGGGTCACCCGACGCAATTCACAGTATCCATTGCATAGTTTTGGTCCATGTCATGTTTTGCTGTTGTGCCTCAGTGTTCAAGGGAAGTATCCGCCTCAAGAGTCAGCCATCCCAAATATCTTGCCTCAAAACCTGTGTCAGTCCATTTGATCTTCCAATTACGTCTCCATGTCCGTTTCGTGTCGTTGATGGGGGATACATCAAGGCCCTCCCTCGACGAGTCTATTCATGTTGACTCCAACACATTATCCAGGAATCAGGCTTAGAAACTAGTTAGTACTTTGGGACCTGCATGCCTCAATGGCAGGCCTCCTCACATTTGACAGTGGGTTTACATCATCGACCCCTGATCAAATGATTCCATGGATGTTCGACTTCAACTCATCTATTCACATTCATTGGAATCTACTAGGGTACCTTGGGAATCATTGACATTAATGGTGATCTCCCCCGCACTTGTTAACAGTTCACACCATTGACCGGTAATCAAGTGGTTCCTGCCATGTTCGACGTTAAGACATCTATTCACGTGGTCAGGTTCGTACCATATTGGGACTAGTATGAAGAACCTGGGTGGAGCCATCACTTTGATATGTACTTTTCCCAGGTTGCGATGGAGTTTATTTTGAACAATGACACATATACTGTTACATAGATCCACTTTGTATTGGTCATGGCTATGTCTTGTCATCTCGTAGATCCACTGTGTATTCTTCGTGGCTACGATCAGTTCATGTCATTAGAGTATAGATCCACATTGTATCTTCGGTGGCTATACCTTCTTATCAATACAATTATGGATCTGCAGTGTATTTTATGGCGGCCATATCTTGCAAGTCTTGATCACCCAAGCATAGGTATACCTGCCTTGGGTTTTGAAATATGCCATGATATTTGTTGGATGTTTGTGTGCAGCTTCTGTCAGGTTCTCCGAGTCTATACCCTTGCTTGAACATCTACAAAGTATTTCAGTTATCAGTTGACATATTCTAACTTCATACTTTGGGGGGCATTCTGTTACATGTCAAAATTGCTCAGCTGGATAAGTGTCGCATATCCCTCCCAATCGTCGTAAGTGTCGCATCTTCCCTACAACTTTTGCAAGTGTCGCAAGTTGGTCACTAGTGTCACAAACGATGTTCAGAAATACTGCCATGATAACGACACTAAGGAGGCACTTATAACATCTCACATGACTGAGTTGAAGGAGGAGAATTGGTTTACTGAAGTCAAATGACTCTTGACACCTGAAAGGAACCCTGAAACAAAGGTTTTGAGGGGGAGTGCTCCCCTACTGCAGCTCTAGAAGCGCTGGCACTCCCCTACAAGGCTTCAGGGAGCGTTATAATGCTCCCTAGCCCCTTTTGAAGGAGCACTGCTCATCCTGAGAGCACTGGCGCTTCCCTAAAGCTAACCAAGGAGCGCTACAATGCTATGATGCCCCTTCTAAGGGAGAGCTGCCTAATCCGAGGCAGTAGTTGGCCCGTTGAGGAGAATAAGGGGAGGATCTTTCAAGATTAGAAGGCAGTTGTGCTTGAATTCTCGATTTCATCAAGAGATCCCTGATCTAAGGAGAAGGTTCCCAACTTGTTCTAAAGATAACTCAAGAGGTTAATCTCCTCTTAACCTATATAAACAGGCTCTATGATGGTGGAAAGGGGGGAAAGAACTGAAGTCATGAAACTTATGATCTTGGAGGAAACTTACAGTCAGCCAAAGGAGAGTGATCAGTGAAGATGTTGTTATCCAGGTTGTGGAGCTTTCAGGCAAGAGTTAGACGAACAGGACTTGACGAAGCTGTCGCATTCGCATCTACGATCGTAAGTACTGCTGTCGTTATTCTCATCAATATGACATGCTTGGCATGTTTCTTTCTAGTTTGTGTCTGATGTCACACGAACTTATCATTTATTGATAGATATATTTTTCAAGCTAATATCAATAGAGTAGGAAGCGGTTGTATCTTGTTTTGCCCACAGGATCCAGCGAGAAGCAAAGGATCAAAGCGCAAACAAGAGCGTGCAGGGACAAACGTCGATAAAAGGTACCTCTGTCATCCTTCCTTCTCATGTGTTAGTTTAGATAGATTTGAAAGGAAGTCATTGTCCATGTTAATCACTTTTTTGTCTAGGGTTAAGGTCAAGCTCTAGAGGTGATCTACTTGTCCGCAGGGAGATTTTCCTACAACACCATCAAAGGGTTTACTAGGTTTTATGTGACGAGTTATGGGATATCAGTCCATGGGTTTACCCATGATTAGGCCTTTTTGTAAATGTATAAATAAGTATCTAAGCAATGTAAGAGGGGGTGATAATAGTTGGATATGTGCACCATATGTTGTAAGTGCTAATGTTGGCTTAGTGCAAGAGGTTGTAAGTGGCTTTGTGTAGATGGACTGTGTAAAGTAGGGATCTGTGCTACTAAGGAGTTGGCTCTGTGCCTTGACCTGATTATGGGAAGGAGGATCTGGTGCGCTATGCGCATATCTCCTATCCTCTGCGGAGTTTGGCTCTATGGCACAAAGCCACAGGAGAATATGAATGTAAGAAGATTGAAGACTAATAAAGAAGAAGAGAAGAATTTGGTGGATGTAGACCCACACTGGGGTGAACCATGTATATCCTGTGTATTGATGTGCTTTTTGTGATGTGGATTATGTTGTTTATCTGCTTAGTGTTATTGTTATAATGTATGACGAATGCATATGATGTTGTTTCTTAGTGATTAATGGTATTAAATATGAATGATTTCTAGATTTTAGCTAATGCTATGTGCTAAGTGATTTTAAGTGCTTGATCTTGATTGTTACTGCGCTAATCTATAATAAGGGTTAATTTGTGGTGTGAATGAGACTCATGAACTAATACTTATTGTTATCTAAGTGCCCTGTTGAGTGTTGTAATCACAAATTTGTGTCCCATATTGATTGTAGACACCTGAGTCCTGCTACCCCCTTTGCCTCTACCTCAGGTGAGACTTCATATTCTTCACAGGTGTTGTCAAAAGGGTCAGTAGTTAGGGTTTTGTTGGTGCATTGTTGAAGCGTTGAACCCTGGGTCTGCCCCTGTGTGCCAACAAATGGTTTTGTTGTCGGGACTTGAAACTGTGATTGTTGGGAACTGAAGAAAAGAAAAATCTTTGTGCATAGATCTGTTGTTGTAGTGCGCAGAATTTTATTTGACTTGCGAAGCTATGTGATAATAAAGAAACTGGATTTGAAGAAAAGAAGTGAGATATTAAAGCTTTGTGTTCTGGTAAGGGTAAGATAAGTGGAAATTTTTTCTTCGAAAGTATGAATCTAGGTATATTTTATAGATTTTTTCCTAGTCTGAAAACTAGGGCACAGTTAGAAGAAAGAGTTGATCTGAATAAATTTGATAGAAATAGAGAAAGATATGCTATTCCTATGCATAGAAATATTTTTTCGGCTAATAAGTGGATGTAGGAATCTATAAATAATTTTTGCAGATTGCAGGTCCAACATTGTGATCCTAGTGTGCAGTACAGAAAAGGTTGGGCTTGTTTAAAAGAAAGAGAGGATTGAGATTGTGTTATAATTTCATAATACCAGGACATTTTGCTAAGAAATTCCCTGGTACAAGTCCTATTTGTCGTTATTGTAAATTTATTGGTCATGACGTTGAGGATTGCCCAAGGAAGATTGATAAATTTGAATAGATAAACATGAGACAATAAAACTATAAAGAAGGTCAAGAGACTAAGGATATGTTAGAGAATCAGAAGGAGAACGAATTAGAGAAAGCTAATACTCTGTTAGTACAGCTAAAAGAAGCAATGGATGAGCACAAGGATGTCAGTTTGTCAGAGATATTGAAAGAAAAACAACGCATAGTTACAAGAATAGAAGACTTCAACATAGATTGTGTATTGGATGAAGAAACACACGTGAATATTATGCTAGAAAGAACTTGGGAAATTTTGGGAAAGCCTGCTATGGTACCTTCATTGGGAAGGATAGGCTTGTTTAAAGAAAATATGATAACCCTATGTGGAAGAGTTACTAATATACCTATGATTGTGCGTGAAACATCGACAGAAGAGGACTTTGAAGTTATTAGGTTTGTTGATAAAAACTCCCCTTTTCCACTTTTATTAGGAAAGACTTTGATTGAGAAGGATCATATAAGAAGGAAAGCAGAGGAAGTTACAGAGAAGAAAAAGAAAGAACTAAGGGACTTCATAACCAGAAAACTAGAGTGAATAATAGAAGAACAAGAGGATAAGTCGAAGCAATAGAGGGCCAGAGAATTAGATGTCAAAGTTGAAAGAAAACAGGAAAGCTTAAAGAACCTGTTCGTGCAAGAAAGAAGTATAGCCACCGTGGAACTAGTAATAGAAGGAACATTAACCTCAAAATTTGTAAGAGCACATCAGTAGTGCAAACTTATTTCACCAGGAGAGAATAAGAATACAAATGGGAAGAAGATTCCAAATTTTTTTAGAGAAGCTCTGATCATAGGAAAGAAGGAAATAAAGATCAGTAAGAAGAAATCCAAATTAGAAAAACTACAGGAAGTTCCATAGAAGACTTCACAGGAGGTAGGATTGCAGGCCCTAACCCTTGTCGAAACTGCAGAACTATATAGAATGGGACTTCGCCATGACGAACGAGGATGAAACATCAAATAAAATAAAGTTTTCTTCGCAAAAACCCTCAGAAAGAAAGAATATGTGCGCTAGTAAGCCCAAGATGAAGTCCACGCTCATAGAGGACAATGTCGATCTAATCATCGCAGTCATGGAGGATGCTTCAGAAGATATCTTGTAGCGTTATGGAGAAAAGCAGAAGAAGTTGTACAAAATAATAGAGGTATTTGAAGGAGATACAATAAGCCATCCATTCGAGCCCTGCAGTACCTACTACGCCTTCTTCATCGAAAATTGTAGAATTGGGGGATGAGCCTGCCCAATTACGAATATTAGTAGATGCAACAAAAGTTCGACTTCAGCGAGTCCAAGAAGAAAGGGAGTAGGCTACAGAATCCTTGAAGAAAGAAAAGGAGGAGGTCTTAGAGCAACTTCGAGTTGTGTAGAAGGAGAAAGATGAAATTCAGGTGATGTTTGAAGAGGACAATGCAAAGATACAAAAAGAAAAAGACCAGTTTCTCACAGAGCAAATTGCGGTCATGGAAGCGGTGACTAAAGAACTTCTCTCTATACCAGGATCTACACAGGAGGAACACGAAGCAGTTGAATTCCAAGTGACGAAGCTTGGTGAGTCCATTTAGCAGCTTCAAGCATGGATAATGGAGTTGGATCTTCAAGAAGTACCTAACACTCTGCAGGAAGTGCATGACCAAAGGGAGGAAGCTGCCAAGAGCGTAGTTGGAAGGATCAATATCCTCGCATTAGAATGTAAGCAGTTGAGTGATCAAAGTGCGCAAAACTATGAATTCCTCGTAGAAGATCTGGAGCTAAGGAAACTAGAAGCACAACTCCATGAGGCACAATAGAAAGCATCCACCATGCAAGCATAGATGAAGCTACTCACCGCGGTCGAGAGAATGAAGAGATCACAAGAGTAGTGCGCACTCCAACAATAGATTACTACCATCCAGAGAAAATTCATGGAAGTTATACAAAGACTATAGCCGGTGCAGGATGAAGCCTGCACTCTTTTTGAAGATATTGAAGGACAAGGTTCATAGCTGGATCAAATGGTTATGATAGTGGAATAACACCTGGAAGGGCCTATTACAGAGAAATTGATTCAGGAGTTCATCGAGTAGGAGGATTTCGTGAAGCAAAAAGTCGAGGCAACTTGAGCTAAGCTCGAGGCATTTGAAGGATCGTTGCCTAGATTTGAGTGACTTGGGACAAGTCACCGGTGAGTGTTGGGGGCCTGTTGGCCCTTGACCAAGTTTTTAGGGAACATTGGTGGTGTTTGACCACTTTTGGGACTTCAAAAAGCTGGTCAAATATGGAGTGCTCAGGAAGAGCTAAGATTGCAGGATCTCACTCATTTTTTAGGCTTGTGAACCCAGCAAAAGGTTTACTAGGGTTTATGTAATGGGTTATGGGATGTCAACCCATGGGTTTACCCATGATTAGGCCTTTTTGTAAATGTATAAATAAGTATATAAGCGATGTAAGAGGGGGTGATGATAGTTGGCTATGTGCACCATATGTTGTAAGTGTTAATGTTGTCTTAGTGAAAGAGGTTGTAAGTGGCTTTGTGCAGACAGACTGTGTAAAGTAGGGCTATGTTGGAGGTAGGACAAAGGCCAAAGTGGAAAATCATGGTGTTTTTGGGAAAGAAATCATGCATGAGAAAAGCGACAACTGGAAGGAAACACATCACATGCGCATGGAAGGAAATAAACAACTGGAAGGAATAATAGCATGCACGCATGGGAGGAAGATCTAACAATAGTAGGGTTTGGGTTTTGGTAATGTATTGTAAATGGATAAAGAGCCCAAAATGTATAAATAGAGATAAGTAGCTATCATAGGGGGTTGGATTTTGTGTTGTTCGGTTCTGATTATTGTAGTTACGCATGCATTGATGCGAGAGGTAATGTTTTTTCTAAGACCTATTTTGTAGAACCTGTTGAGGTAGAGAGGACAAGGGAGGGTAGATACTGAGGGTTAGATTGTAGGATGTGGAGCTTGGTATGATCTAGTCCACCTCATATATATCTCACCCGACTGATAAGAGTTGTAAGCACATGATGCTATAGATGCGAATATAATATAATAAAAGAGATGAGAGAAAAATATTTGTGGACATAGCCCAAGGAGGGGGGTGAACCATAGTAACATCTCTGTTGTGTGATAAATGTTTGCATATCTCTTATATTCTGAAACGGTTATTATTATGTTGAATGCATGACTTATTGTATTGCTTGTTTAAGTGCTTTTGAAATACTAAAGGAATACACCTATGGATTACTTCATAAATCGTGAATACAGTATGTTTCATTTACAAGTCGTAATAATGGTTCAATATTTAGTTGGCTTATCTCACACTCAATCCTAGGCTATAAACACCTGAGTATTATAGCCACCCATTAAAGCTATCTCGGATGAGACTGTGCAACACATTCTGTGTGTTGCATTGCCTTTTGGTTTACCAGAAAGGCCGATAGTTTTAGAGGCTTTGTTGGAAACTCAAACATAAATGAACCTTGGTTCAATAAACTCAGACAATATACGAGAAAAGTAACCAACAAATGGTTCTTTTGTTGTTGGTAGGAACAGGAGAGGATTGAGTAGAAGAGATAAGGCGAAGATATGTTGGAAGTGGATCAAGAAAAGGGTAGGAAAGAAACCAATGAGACATTAAGAGGGAATGTTGAGACCGTGGAATCCCACAAAAGAAGAGATCAAAACTTGGCTAAGAACTAAGGAGCTAGAGTTTGCACAAAAATAAAATAGAAACCCTAGACTAACACCTCATAAATACCTTGAGAAATACGTTTTTACTGATTTACACGAAGTCTTTTTCTGTGATTTTCCACATCTATTACAGGAGTGGATACTAAGTTTGAAGGATAACCACACAATTAACCAAATTCAATAGCTAGAGTGGACCCTAGTACAGATTGAGAAAATTCAGTAGGTGAACAACAAATTCACCCGCGTAGACGACTTTTGGCTTGACAGTATTATGGCAGGCTTTATAATAGAGTTTGTGGTCGACACAACGAAGTCATAAAATGCAGCAGAACAAGAGTTTCTATGTGGATCCCAAGGAAGGTACATTCGATCATTGTATAGTTCTATTAATATACTGTTGTATAATAAAGGTGTAATGACAATGGAATCAAACAACTAAATTTCCCTGCGTGCATAAAGAGGAGAAATGGAAGGAGGAAAGGATAAGGGAAAGAAGGAGGAACTCTTGGAACCAATCATGATGGATGATGACCAGATCAAGTAGATCATGGCGATAACTAGAAAGATGTGTAGTGGAGTACCCTGCCAATACAAGGTGAATACCAAGAAGAGAGTCATAGCTGTGAGGGAAGGCTTGGAAAGTGATGATGAATAGGTAGAGGATATCCAGGTTGTGGAGTAGATTGAGAAAATACTGGGCACAACATATGAGAGGAAGACGAGAGGTCCAAGAATGGGGAGAGAAGGTAGAAATCCTATCCATATTAATGTTAGTGTGGAACCCATAAACCCATGTGCGACTTATACACTGAAGAGAACACCACCATTTAGACAACCAAAGTTCATAAGCAGTCAGACAATAGGAAGTACATCCACACAAGGAACAACAACTGGAGGAGCCAGTTCGGGAAGTACTAGTCAAGTATCTACACCATGCGGAGGTAGTAGTTCAACATTCAGAATGGTAGGACACGATCTCACCATTAGGTTACTAGAATTTCGAGGAGAATCAGTAGAAGACCCTGAGAAACACCTATTTATTTGGGCAAATATCTGGGAAGAAAAATAGATCATTGATGAAGATACCAAACTTGAACAGTTAGTGATTACACTAAGAGACCGCGCACTAGAATGGTACATGAGTTTAGACGCAAACAGTGCCCCTGGGACAACAAGGACACTAGCAAACATTAAGAAGTTATTGATAAACGATTTCTAGAAGACAATCTCAGAAGATCAGTACATGAATGAGATGATAGAAATAAGACAGAAACCAGGAGAGTCTGTATGGGATATTGATCAAATATTCAAGTGACTGAAGGGAAAGTTAAAATATCTCATGACCGAGATGCAGCATAGACACTTGTTTGTCAATTCACTACTCCCACATTTAAAATATCCATTGCGACAACGTAAGTTCCAGACACAGGCAGAGTCTCTGCAGGCATCCCTACAAATGGAAGAAAACCAGTACTAATAAATGAACCCAACTATTGAAGAATTGAAGGAGGACTTGAATAATTTGACATTTCAATGAAACCAGAATAAGAACAAAGACAAACGGGAAGCTGTTTGGTGTACCACATGTAGGATGAAAGGACACCACAATAAGGAATGCCCAACATTCACGCAATATATGGTAGTAGGAATGCCAAACTTGTTACCCACAGGAGGACCATGGTGTGAAGTTTGTAAGAAAATGGATCACGACCCCTATCACTGCCCGATGATGCAGAAATACGAGACAGTTCCGAAGAATTCATACTGCACCTTTTGCAAGTCAGTGGGAAAGATTGCAGAACTATGGAGTTGATGCAAGAAAGTACATCAGACACATATAGAGTGCAAGTAGAAATGATGGCAGGGAAATCCGTACCACAATTTAACCCAGCTCCAACTCCATACAACACTACGCAACAAAAGTATAATACTATGTAGCAAACATACAATAACACACAGCCACAATACAACGCAACACAACCTCAGTACAATACCATGTAGTATAATCAAGCACCTCAGTATAACATGTCAAGAGGAGATAGGGAAGGCTACAGAGGTGGAGGATGAGCAAGAGGAGGTTTCATATGAGGTAGAGGACCAATGGTGTGTCACAATTGTCAACAACCGGGACATTACACAAGGGAATGTCCACTTCCACCATCAACTTGTATGTACTGTCGTGCATCAGACAATGATACAAAAGAATGTCCGACACTACTAGTAAAGATTCAGGAAAAGAGGAATCAGAACAACCAAAATGTTCAGTGGATTTCCGCCGAAGCAAGGGAGGAAGGACGAAACATTAATATAGTTACTCATGGAGGAGATAAAATAGGGGATGACCATGTTCGACTAACGCCAACACAAAATCAATGGGTGAAAAAGAACGTTGAACCAAGGAAGTTGTTCGATGCACAGAAGAAAAAGGAGATATTTATTGAAGCTCGATAAGAACTTTAGAAGGAAGATATTGTGACTACTTCAACTGCACAACAAAGATGGGAAACACCCAAATATAAAATGCCTTTGTTATTTGATCATACCAATGAAATATAGTCTATGGGACAAGTAAGTAAAATCAAAGGGTTTTTGCAATCATGTGTAAAGGTATTAAGTGATCCATCATCTCTGAAAATATTGCAAAACATACTAGAAAAATGTAGCATTGAGACAGAAGAAAAAATAGAACCAAAAACAGTCAATCACCTACACACAAGAAGAAGAACAAGTAGGGAATTTAGAATGAATGCCAACATTGGAGATTTCAATATGGGAGACATTATACTAGATCTAGGATCTAAAGTTAATGTATTACCAAAGAAGACATGGAAATGCATGGGGAGCCCACACTAGGATATTCACCTATTCAATTGAAACTGGAAAACCAACACAGAGTCCTCCGAATAGGTAGACTAAAAGGAGTGACAGTAAACCTATATGGAGTTTTCACTAAAGCATATTTTGAAGTCATTGAAATAGTGAATGGCACAACACCTTACCCAACGTTGCTTGGTCTGGATTGGATTTTTGACAACCATGCCATAATCAACCTGAAGACTAGGAAAATGGCATTTGAGTTAGGAGATTATAGGGTCATTGCACCATTAGACCCATCATAAGGAGACAGGGTTGTAGAACCTACTTGTTTGGACTTAGAGGAAATTGGCCAGTTGTACCGAACAACTGTGTGCAATGAGGATTGCGTACACCCAATTGCAAATGGGATACTCGATTGGTGGAGCATCATTTCCTATGCAACAAATTCAGATATCGGTTTAGAGAACTGGAAACAAAGGCTACATGAAGTATCCATGAGGATATGTGCAAGAATAGACCGCACTGTAAGATGGGTAGGCACAGAAATCAGAGAACCAACAAGTTTCCATGGAGTAAATGATTTGGAAACATTCTTAGCATAGTATGAAGATGAATTTTTAGAGAACCAGGGACTGTTAGCACTTGATCTATCACTCAAGGCCACACCTGCAAGATGGTGGGGCACACACAAAGTGACTATCACCAACTGGTACCAATGTTAGCGATTACTGTGCATAAGGTTTGGTGCAGAACAAAAAACCAACAAACAACAGAAATATGATGGACAAAGAGCACCAAAAAAACACTTGGAGGAGTGTATAACACTATGGAAAATGAAACCTCTAGAGGGATGGCCTCATTACTTTATACACACTCTAGAGGGCATCCCAACGAATTGGTATACAGACCATAAATTATGCAAAGGAACTACAACCTGGATGTTATTGCAACTGAATTTCACAGTCACCTTATCATTCAAGCATGAGAACCCCAACATATATGCTACTCTTAAAAAGATAAGAGGAGTGATATTCATCCAACCACCAGAAATAGAACTCATCACGAAAGAGAAACAGTGGAATAAACAGACAGTCAAGGAACTGTTGTCATGTTACCATGTGAAAGAGGAAGCACTGGATGAAGATGATCCAGGCGATATTCAGATTGAAGAAGAAGAAGGAAAAATAGATGTGGAAGGCCCACCCATAGAATCAGAAGTCATTTACGTGCCGATTAAAGTAAATAAAGTGAACATTGGGACAGTCGAGCATCCCAAAATTACCAACATTGGAGATTACTGGGATGAACAACCAGTGGAAAGCAAACAGAGTTATTACATGAATACATCGACTTGTTCCCCACAACATTTATAGGGATGAAGGGCATAACAAGAGAGTTAGGAGAGATGAAGATACCACTTAGAACTGAAGAGAGATCGATCAAACAACAACCATATAGACTGAAACCCATATATAAGAAGAAAGTCAAAGCTGAGATTGACAGGATGCTCGAAGCTAGCATCATAGAATCGGTTGAAGAATTAGAATGGATAAGCCCGATGGTAGTACAGTACAAGAAACAAGGAGGGATCAAGATATGTGTCGACTTGCAAATGTTGAACGATGCATGCCTACATGACCCATTCCTTACACCCTTCATAGATGAAGTGTTAGAGAATGCAGGAGGACATGAATCCTACTCATTCACTGATGGATTCTCAAGATACCATCATATCAAGATAGCACAAGAAGACAGATACAAGACCACATTTGTGACAGAATGGGGATCATATCAGTACACAGTCATGCCGTTTGGACTGAAGAATGCACCAACAATCGTTTCTAAAGTATTCATTGTTGTGTTTAAGGAATTCATCCACCAGTTCCTCGAAGTATACATGGATGATTGGAAATTCTATAGTTTGTTGAAAGACCATGTAGAAGTCTTACAACTAATGTTGGAAAGATGCAGGAAGTATCAGATGTCACTAAATATAAATAAATTCATATTCAGAACACCGTTTGGGATACTATTGGGTGATATAGTATGCAAATAGGGTTTATTAGTAGATCCTTCAAAGATAACAGTCATTATTAACCTACCACCACCGAAAATAGTCTGGCAGCTAAGAGAGACATTGGGACATACATGTTACTACAAGAAATTTATCAAAGGATATGCGTAGATTATTGCGCCAATGGAAACGTTGCTAAGAAAGGATACAAAGTTTCAGTGGAACGAAGTGTCAACACGGTCTAGATACCCTAAAGGAAAATACGGTCACCACGCTGATATTAGTCTTTCCATATTGGGAGAAGACATTCCATGTACATGTAGACGCATCGGCCATACCACTTGGAGCTATCTTGGCATAGCCAGGAGCGGGGAATTTGGATCACCTGATAGCATTTATGAGTAGGAAGCTAACAGATTCTGAGCATAGCTATAACACGATAGAAAGAGAAGGGCTAGCTATGTTCTATGCACTGCAAAAGTTCAAACATTACTTATTGGGGAAACACTTAAAGATGTTCACAGATCACTCAACCCTAAAATATCTAGTCAACAAGCCAGTGTTGGGGGGGAGAATATATCGATGGCTACTACTATTTGTTGACGGGCGAAATTGACCGTCCGTCAACTGGGAGAGTGGAACCGGTCCGAGGTTGTCTAAATAACCCAAGCCGTTTGGAATGAACCACCCTGACGAGTTTAACAGCTCCGTTGGCCGCTCTAAGATCTTCTATGAAAACCAAAGAGAGAATTGATCTGAGCTAAGTAATCTAAAGGAAACTAGAAACTAATAAAACAAAGAAAAAGAACTAAAACTAATAAAAGAAACTAGAAACTAATAAAGCAAACTAAACTAACTACACTAATCTAACTATAAATTACTAACTACTTATATATACAAGATATTAACTATGATGATAATAACTCAAATCAACTACCTAATTATCAGCTATGATATTCCTTATTCACAAATATACAATATGGACAAATTGCAGATTTAGTTAAAACCTGCAAAACTCATGTGTTCGCTGCCCTAAGACAGCCAAAGGTCTCTTTTTTGATTTTTTGTATTTATGACAAAGAAAGAAAGCTAATTGAAATTAAACAATCTAATATATATTACCGAAATTAAACGATGTAATATAAATCTAACGGATCTATCATTTATATTAAACTACTTAACATAAACAGTAAACATCTAACTAGTTGACCTGGAAACGC
>SNQJ01S0230029.1:9438-23747 GCA_010110895.2 Picea sitchensis
GTTGATAGTGATAAATTGGAAAAGGACTTAAAGAATTCACTATTGATTTGTGCACAACTTCACAAGGTGGAACACATCTTAGCACACAAAGGACATGTTATCCAAATCGAAGAACTAGGAAAGATGAAGACCAATGAGAAGATATTTTCATAGGTTGAGCTAAATATGAAGCAGACGCAAAATATTACAGGGTTGCAACCGGGGTGAAAGTAGACCTAATGGATGACCATCTCATGAAGCCAGGTAGGATACAAAATATGATCCAAGATTTCATGGTCAATTTGGAAAGAGACATGAAAATCCTCTCACAAAATTCAACAACTCACAATGTTTCTCTAGAGTCGCTATTATTTCACAGAATCATCTCCATTTTAGGGTAGCATGAAGTCTAGGAAGCCTACCTAAAGGAAAAGAACAAGTGAAGAGGACTTAACAACCAATTTCAAACTATTCATTAACACCTTCTATTTTGTTTTTTTGTTACCGCTACACATTTTGTGTACTCATTATAACACCTATCAAAATAGTTGAAAGCAGAAGATGAAAAGACATCCTCGTGAACAAAATTGTGCTCAAGCATGCATATATGAAAATTAAACTAGTGTTCACTAGGATGATCATGCTTGTTTCCTCTAAATCTTGGAAGATAATCACCCCATTCATTTATAGCAGGGACCATTTGGAAAACCAGGAACAGAGGAGAAATTAAAAGGAGAAAACCTCTGAGCCAAGATTTTTTCCATTTCAAACCAGTGGAGTCACCGATCGATTATTTAAACATGGAGTCGTTGGGTGAATGATATGCAGCCTTAATGTGTCTGGTATTTTTTCACCATCAAAGACAAGATCTTATCGTGGTCGTTCTCCTAGGGAAATTTCCAAGATGAGAAAGCAGCTTCTAAAAGACTTCTCGAGAAAGATTCTCTGGGTCAACTTCAGGTGTGCTAGAGGTAGCCACAACTGAAATAGTGGAGTTTCCAGGTGCAAGATGAAATATTCAATGGTTCTGATATCTTATGCACCCTCAGAATCAAAATCTCTTTGTCGTTATATCCCAGGAAAATGTCTTCAATTCGTTCCCCAGCAACGACGCCAAAAATGTTAGCACTAGAAGTCACCTTCAGATTTCATTGAAGGTAAGCCTAGTACCCATCAGTTTATATGTCACTGGTAATTGAGTTTTAGGTGGTCAAATGGAGAATACTCAATGATAATAATGTTTTAACTCAGAAATATGGACTAGCATGCATAAGAAAGTGATGTCTTGAATCAACTTTAATCAGTAAGTTGGAGTAAGGGTGAATAGAGGGAAGACTTTGGTGAGGAGAGTGTAGAGGTTTTCCCTGAACATCAGGTCTTCAAGCAGCCTAAGGAAGAAAAACTCAAACACAAGATCCTCTTGGATTCAAATTTCAAGGAAACTGAAAGAAATTATAACAACATTATAATCAAGAATTCATCATAATACAGTTACAACAATTCATAGTCATTCATGAACTCTCTCAGTATCAGAGGAAAATAAGATGGAGCAAGAAAGATGACTTAGATTAACCAAGATGTCTCAAAAACAAATACATAACCAAAGAACCAATGTTCTTCATAAAAATATTACAATAGCAGGGAGCCTAGCTCAACCATTTGACCTTAACAAAATATCAAAATTGCCTATATATACTAAAATGTTGCAACTACCAGGAGCGTGACCGGACCACTGCATTCAAAGTTTTCAGTCAATGCCTACTCTGTTAGACTGTGCAGGCCTTCTCATGTCAGACACGAGCTCGCCTCAGTTATGTGCTTTGCAAAAAAATCCATGCAGAAGGAAGCTTTGGATTGACAATCTACACTCACGGTCATTCTCAACATGCTTTCCATTTATGTGGTGAGATGAGTTTTCAACCACCTCTCTCACTCTCATTAACAACCAGCATCGGGATTGAAACATAGCTTAATTCCAAGGGGGCGGCCACATGCTGCTCTTGGATAGGACACCATATAACTGTGTGATATAGAGGCCAATCAAAGGTGTTTTGGGTTCACACCGATTTTGAGCCCGTAATCCACCGACTTTTTCCACGTATTAATTTTTCCAAACCACGGTTTCAATTGTGGCCCAGCCTTGAAATTTTAAAACGTGTGCACCTTTCGACCCCGCAATGGAGCATGACCATTGATCTTGTGATCTGAGATGAGGCTTCCTAATCAACGGCCCATCTCTGGCACTTTAGATCGATGGATCAGATCTCCCCTCTTCAAATCGACGGTCGATATCCACTTCAGGTCTCCGAGACTTCGGGAGCTTCAGCCACTTTTGACTTTGAAAACATGAGGAATTTCCCGGAGGAAAATTCTTGAAATGAGAGATGGGCTGCCATGTGTCCCTACTAATGGGTGGTCCAAATTAACTTCGGGACTTTGGGCTTCAGCCCTTCAGAATTTTTACACACTTCCCACTTCAAAACTCTTGAATCTTATTTCCCCGAACACTTGGAACAGACGCCACGTGTTCCCTTCAAGATCAATGACTCATGCTCACCTTAGGGCTTTGTGCTATAGCACTATACTTTGCATGATTTTTGGACTCCCCAATACCCATGAGATGTTGATCTGAACTAACTGATTGGATCTTCGTCGTTGAAAGATAAACTTGCCTACCGCTTGTGCTTCAAGCCCAAAATGGACTGTTGGGAAAGTTGTGCTTTGTGTCTGTGGTTGTGGCTGACGTGATCAAGGATTTGGAAAACTGGCTGTGGGTTGGGAAAATAGGGAGATCAGGGCTCTTTAAACACAGAGGGGGGCAAACAAAAAATTATTTTACAAGACGAAGGGGAAAAATCTTAAGACTTGGTCTGCGAAAAGGAGAGAGACAGGGGAAAATTACAGTCTTAGGTAGAAACCACACACCCATAGGGCTCTGAAAAGTTCATGTGATAACATTTGGCTCCACAGGGGCTGGCATGCTCCTTGCGAGCTACCAAGAACAAGAATTTCCAATGCCTTATTTGTTGGGTTATGGATTCGAGCTCAAAACATTTCGTTGAGGAATACAGGTCGCCAAGCACACTATCCTAAAAACGAAAGAAAACACACATGGGCTCCAAAGGAGATTATTTATGTACATCCCTAGACTAACTGATTTTTTACACGGTGCTAGGTGAAAGTGAATTTCCACCAGAGCCAATCAAGAAACTTCCTAATTGGAAACGCGTTGACTCTATCAGTGATCGATAACAGATGATGCAATTGTGACAGCAAAACGATTACATATTTCATCCCTCCTCCTAGTGCTAAGGTCAAGATAAATCTGGGAGGCTTCAATAAATGGAGGAAATGCAACTCCATGTACTCCCTTACAGGTCTGTGGAATAAGTGAGGAAACCCGGAAAATTGGTAACATAAAGCCTGCTCTGCTTCAAAGTTGCTCAAGTATGGTTGGATGTATCTGGTAAGCACAGGTAAGTGAAGGTTTGATGTAGGTTGTTAATCCACTTCTTCTTTGTCTGCTCTGATAGCATCTGCTAGCTGATGGAAAGAAATATCCTCATGTATATCAATGGATGGCTCCTCCTCTTTATTATGTTTCTTAGTGTCTTCATAGTGATCAAATGTAGGATAATCTTACTGCTCATCATCACTAGAATATTCATAAAAAAATGGGTTGCCCTTCATATCTATGATCAACCTCTAAAACAATAATTCCATCAAGAATATAATTGTTAAGAATATCCATTTCAGGGAAAACAGTAACTGTTGCTTCCGACTATTCATACAAATGATTTTTCTCTTCAATCCTAGGTGAAAATATATCATGGGAAACCTCTTGAAGGAAAATAGAAGAATCCTCCTCCACAACCATATCTTCTTTTAAATCTGAGACAACAGGTGTATAAGGGGTAGAATATGATACATCCATTATTATGTAATCATCAGTGCTATTATCAATCATACCTGGAAGGCCTTCTTCATCATAAGCAGGGCTGGTCAAAACATTTGTCTCGTGAACAGAAATATCCTATGTGCTTCCTCTTTCACTCAGAGCTTCACCAAACTCATCACAGGAGGAAGACTCAACCATTTGCTTGATTTGGGATGCAAAATTCTTACAACAATCATCCAATATAAGATGAGACATGCAAATATCTTTGTAATATAAATTAAAAGCATCGTGAAAATCCTTCAAAGAATGGATACTAGCAGCAGGGATATATTGGCACCATTCACGAACATCTTCCTCCAAAGAAAATCTGAACATCTTGATCAGGACATCCTCGTAAATAAAATTGTGCTCAAGCATGCATATATGAAAATTAAACAAGTGTTCACCAGGATGATCATGCTTACTTCCTCTGAATCTTGGAAGATAATCACCCCATTCATTTATAGCATGGAGAACATTTGGAAAACTGGGAACATAGGAGAAATTAAAAGGAGAAAACCTTTGAGCCAAGATTTTTTCCATTTCAGACCAGTGGAGTCACCGATCAATTCTTTAAACATGGATTCTCCAGGTGAATGATATGCATATTGAATGCATTTGGTCTTTGTTCACCATCAAAGACCAGATCTGATCGTGGTTGTTCTCCCAGGGAACTTTCCCAGCTGAGAAAGCAGCTGCTAAAAGCCTTCTCAAGAAAGCTTCTTTGGTTCAGCTTCAAGTGTGCTAGAGGTAGCCACAACTGAAATAGTGGAGTGGAAATAGTGGAGTCGCCAGGCGCAAGATGCAATATGCAAAGGTTCTGATATCTAATGCACCCTCAGAATCATAAGCTGTTTGTTGTTCTATCCGAGGGAAATGTCTTCAATTCGTTCCCCGGCAATGACGCCAGAAATGTTAGCACTAGAAGTCACCTTTAGATTGAATTGAAGGTAATCAAAGTACCCATTAGTTTATATGTCACAGGTAATTGAGTTTTAGGTGGTCAAATGGAGAAGACTCAATGATAATAACGTTTTAACTCAAAAATCTGGACTAGCATGGATAAGCAATTGAGTTCTGGAATCAACTTTAGTCAATAAGTTGGAGTTGGATATAGGGTAGAATAGATTACATTTATGCAAATAGTTTAGTCTGCATTTTGAATAACCCCCTTGCATTCAAACCATTCATTCACCCCCCAAAACAGTAATGGAAGTCAAGATAGAATCCATATGGGTCTCCTGATCCAAATGATGCATAGTCTAATTGGGACCTCATACCCGTTATAACGCAAATTGTAGGTTGGGAAAAGCCCGACCCAACCACAAAGAAAGTGCTACAACTTGGGAATCCTACACCCAATGTCACCTCGATGTAGGTCCTACACTTTAAGGGTGACTAGGTCACTCAAGGTAGGCAATCTCAGTGACCCTATGGGGATTGAGATGGGGATGGAAAGAAAAGGAAGTGAAACCCCTAGATTTCAAGTTTAATTGGAGTGAAAGGTGGGAAAATATGTCTTGTAAGTCAAGTAGTTGTTTCCCTATAGGTATAGTACTCCTCTGGATGATTGTACCTGCCCAAGACACAAGAAAAGACACTTTGCAATGATATATGTTAGTTGGATCAGAAATTTAAGCTTGTTTTCCCTAATTTGCAGCAGTAAATGACAATTTATATCTGCAAATAAAACATCTAAATCAGTATACAAATATTTAAACTAGTTAAGTAAATCAACATCAAGATTAGCAATGAATATAGGCTAAAAGATGGCACTTAAGAAGCTAGAGAAGATGGTTGTTGTAAAAATGTGTTTTCTGCAGAAAAATGCAGCCTTATGGCTGTAGCATTCAAAGGCATGCAACAGAAAAATCAACTACCAAAAATTGCCAAGAACTAGCCCAAAAGATGCACCCTAGTTAGTAGAGTAAGTGAGAAAAATTTAGGAGTTATTTTAGGGTTAGTTTAGGAGTTATGAGAGTGTTAGTAGCTAGGGTTATGCAGCCCTAATGGCTTTAGGTTAAATTTTGTAACAAAAATTACAGTATTGGGAGAGAGAGGACGCCCTAGTGAGGGAATACTCATCTCAACGAAGCAAATCAACTTCAAGAAAGAAAACTTTCAAAAGATCAAAAATTATGTTTCCCAAGGAAATAATTTTATATCTCCAATGCAAAAAAGTGTGACTAGTGCCTTTACTATTGGGTTAATGGAGTCAAATAAACAAGATCTAGAAAATCTACCTCCTTGGGGGTGTAAACCCTTTTACTTCCCAAGGCAAGTTTCTATAGCTAGGGTTTAAGCTAAGAGGGTGTATGCCATTATACTTCTCTTAGCAAACCCTAGTGAAATCAATGAGATGAAGCATAAAATGATGAAGGCTATGGTGGGGGTGTATGCCCTTATACTTCCCACCTATCTCCTAGCATAACAATACTTGACTTGAAAAAATGATAGCATTAGTAAAACGCCATACCAAGATCAAGAGAAATGCCAAGATAATCCACCATAAGAGCTAGAAAACATCATCCAAAGCTAGTTCTAGACCTCCTCCATCAACCATTCATAAATATAGCCATAAACAAGTGCACAAGAGATAAAAGAGCCAGGTATAGCAAAAATTTCAGACCAAGTCCTTTCACAAGGATGGAGATTTATATTAAAATGAGATCTTATGATCTCCTATTTATACAAATGTCACCAAGGTGACTTGTCCATAAATTAAAGGTTAAAACACAATATTAGGGGTAAGAAACCCTAATATTTACCCCTTTACAAAGTAATTCATTTAAAATTCACTTTTTCACATAAGAAAACCCTAATTTTAGAATGACGTCGCCCCTTTAGGGGACGTTTTGGCATTAGGAGCAAGTCGTTGGTGTAGGAGGAGGATGTCTAGGCTTTCCAAAGACACATGTAAAGTATCCAAGTTACTTCCTTCATGGTCAAAGCTCACTTCTCCTCGAAACTTCCAAGTTCCAATGCATCAACCACACCACCAAACCCTAACCCCCTAAGTCACGTCATTCCTAAAAAAGAGACATTTTTCCTCTCCTATGAAAAACATTTGGCATGTGGGGGCTAGGTTATGTCGTCCAAATCATCTTTAAGGCATTCCAAGTTTCATATTTCTAATCTGGCATGGGGTCCCTTAGCATCCAACCTATGGGCTTGTATCCCCATGGAAGACCAATCTAGGCTTGTTCTCCCAAAATTGTCCACGAGCTAGGTCCTGCAAAGACAAATGAGTATACCCTCCAAGGATCTCAAGTCATAACATCATGATAAGTGAATCCAATCAATAAATAATCCATCTAAGCATGTGCATCAAAGATCATTGTATCAAACAATTAACTACTCAAAGACACTATATGTTAAGCCCTAATATTGGCTCATTACCCCTTAATTGGGGCATGTTATATTAGTACTCCTATTAATTCCTTAATTAGTACGTTATATTAGTAATGTTATTTTATTTATGTCGGCTTTAGCCATTAGTTGTAATTATACCTCCTAGTCTCCTATATACACTCAAGGGAGACATTTCATTTCTTTGAATCATCTCTTGTACCCTGAACACTTAAGGGGTAAAGGGAGGTTGCCCCCTCAAAGAGGCTTCTATTATCCTAAATTATCTCTTTTTCACATGCTGAATACTTCTTTTTCTGAGGCTCTTCTATGCTATATTGATAATATTTGGTTCTTAACATATGGTATCGAGCTCAAGGTCTTGGGTTTTGTTGCTACATCTGAGAAACCTTAGAATTTTCACTATAACATTTTTCACAATGTTTCTAAGGAACACTTTGGAGGATACTCTAGTATATGGATCAAGGTAATGCTTGGTTCAAAATTCACCTTTGAGGCCTTATAATTTCTGAGATACAAGATGTACAAGATAGGGACTGAATCCCTCCCGAACCGAAATAATAAGTGGAATTTCACCATAAAAATTTTCTCAGAATAATGACCCCTGCACCATGGAGGACATTTATAGAAACTAGTAAGGTATCTATGGTAAAATTTCATCTTCTGTCATGTTACATTTATAGATACAATCTTGTGTAAGATAGGTATCTAACTAGTCCATTGACTAGTCTCAAGAAGGTGTTCTAGGTAAACAATCATAACTTCTTCCTAGAGTATCCAAATTGAGTGGGGAATAGTTGGAATTGGATCGTGGACAGTCTGTAGCATTTTGGATGTGAGTTTCAGAATTTTATATCAATTATTGTGCTGGGCACGCTATTCAAGTGAGATCTCTTGAAAAGGAAAAACGACAAGTTGTGGGAAGCTCAGAATTCCACTCTATACATCCAATTTGACTGACCCAGGAATTGCAAAGAAGAAATATTAGAGAACTATATAAAAGAAAGTTCCATAAATCTGTGAAGGTCAAAAATTGGGAGATACAATGTAAGAAATATTGTCTAGCAGTAAATCCACCTCAAAATCAAGGTTCAAAAGTGATACTTGGCTAACATGCCACCCAAAAGGGAACTTCTCTACAACAACTAAGCCTCCAGAAAAATCCCAATTTGGACTCTTGATGAAGGTGAATAAATGTGTAGGGACATAAATGATTTTACAAAAGAAGATAGTTACAAATATGAACTACAAGAGATGATGGAGGGGTTTTAAAGGGGAGATCATGAAGCATTGAAAAATTTCAGAATAGAAGACACCGAAAGTGAAAAATGCATCCCATGAAATTAATAATGAGGACACAAGGAAGGTGAATCAAGAATGGAGAGTTCCAACTTTGGTTTGAATACCAACCATTTTCCTAATATTGATATGAGGGAAGTTTGATGTCGCAAGGACCCAATCACATGGATACTTCCATGGAGCAATTCTTTTGATCTCCATAATGTGCCACATACAATGTACAAATTGCTTCTTTATATTTAGAACCTAATCAATTTGTATGGTATCGATGGCTTGTTCTCGCAAATCACTGGTCACTCTTTGGACAATTTTCATGGAAGAAATGATAGCACACTATGAGGATACAAGGGAGCAATACCTTCTTTAGCCAATTGATAAATCTCAAGCAAAAAGGGTTCGGGCCATGTATAACATTGAGAACTTCCAAAGATTGAATATAAAGGTAACTCCGACATTCCGTGATGAGCACCTGATTGATGTATCTATAGGAACTTTAAAGGATAACATTCAATATGAGGTTTGCCTTTGGGAAACCCAAATCATTGGAGAATGCATTTAAGGTGGCAAGAAATGTTGAAAGTAAAAATAAGGTTCATGGCTACTAAAAGGACCAATCCTACCATCTATAAGGAGAACAATGCTCCTTATTCTAAAACACCTCAACCTACAAGGTTGACACCTCAATAATTATGTGAAAGAAAAGCAAAGAGGTTTACAGTTTTAATTAGACAACAAGTGTACAGAAGGGACATAAGTGTGGTGAGAAGAAATTATTCTACATAGATTGTGAAGAGGGAGGAAGAAGAAGAACAAGAACCATCTCTAAGATGAAAACGTAGAAGCAATTTTGTCCTAAGAGTTGACTCCCATGATATCAGCGTAATGTAATATTGGAATTAATACTCCTCAAACCCCTCAAGATCAAAGGATACATCAAAAGAAAAAGGTAATAGTCCCAATTGATTCTCGGGCAAGTACTATAACTCTCATTCACTATAAATTAGCCAAAGATCTCAATTGCTTTGTATATCCGCCAGAGTTTCAAGTAATGATTATGTATGGAGGAACCATCAATTGCTCAGGAAAAATGCAATAAGATCAATCTTACTATGGGGAATATGTAATGAATAGTCCAATGATTGCTATACCCATGGGTGGTGCGATGTTGTAAATTAGGAATCCAATGGTTACAAATATTAGGATCAAGTTGGTTTTAATTTTCAAGAACTTTTCATGAAATTTTCATTGAAGGAAAAGAAATTCAGCTTAAGAGGTATCACAGGAAACCCGTAAGGTGATAAGCTCTAACGGCATGACACAAATATTATGGTAAGGCATCAAGATGCTATTGCACAACTATGCTCACTAGATGTTCAAACATCTAAGCCATCTATTCCCTCAATATCTCCAAAGGATCATTGATAAGAATTCCAAAGCATTTGAATATATTCCCAAAGGTCTTCCACCCACTTGAAATCATGATCATGAAATTCACCTAATTCCTCGGTGTGTTCCTCCTAACATCAGGGCCATGTGACACCCCACGCCTTAAGAGTGAAATTGAGCCAGATGGGTTGAAGAAATGTTAGAGGCTTGCATTGCCGACCTTAAATCCAAAGTTCCCACCGTGACCTAGTGGTAATGGTGGTCTAAGAAAGATAACTCATGCATGACATGTGTCCGACATTATAGAGAGCTCAACAAGATCACCACAGCATAGCTCTCATTGATGAATTGTTATATGAACTATATGGAGCAATATATTTCAAAAAAAATTGGATCTCCGTCTGTGGTACTACCGATCGTATCGAAGGAAGAAGATATCCCAAAACAACATTCTAACCCAAGGAAGGCCATTATGAATTTTTGTCATGCCTTTGGCCTTACAAATGCAATCCTCCACATTCCGTTGGTTGATGAATTCTACTTTCAAACCCCTTCCTTTGAAAATTTGTGTTAGTATTTTTTTATGATATACTAATCTATAGAAAGTCTTGGAGGATCATGTATGACATGTTGACAAGGTGCTACAACTACTAAAGGAGAAACAACAACTATATGCCAAACCATCCAAATGTTTCTTTGAGTAAAAGAGGTAGAGTATTCTAATAAGTATTGTATCTCATGAAGGTGTCAAGGTAGACCTAACAAGATTAAGGCCATGATGGACTCCAATGGGATTCCCAAAACATTGAAGAATCTTGGGAGATTCTTTGGTTTGACAGGTTACTACCGCAAGTTTGTCTGTAACTATGGAAGAATAGAAACACCCTTAATCTATTATTCAACTAAGAAGGATGCATTTTCATGGACTCCAGGCAACCAAAGCTTTGAACAACTTAAAGAGGTGGATGTGTAAAGCTCTTGTCTTGGACCAATTCCACTTCACAAAAACCTTTATTGGGAAATGTGATGCCTTGGGAAATGGAATTGGTGTCATCCTAATGCAATAAGGGAAGGCCCCCCGCTTTGAAAGCTCCAATTCACTCAAGGGAAAGGGACTTACACAAAACCCATTTATGAGAAGGAAATGATGTCAATACTACATGCATTGAAGAAATGGCCTCCCACCTAATAGGTAGGCACTTCAAGGTCAAACAGATCATGAGAGTCTTAAATAATTCTTGGAACAAAGAGGTCTTCTTAAGAACAACAAAAAATGGGTAACCAAGATATTGGTTATGATTTTGAAAGCAGGTAAAGGGGGAAGCAAAATGTTGCATGTATGCACTCTCAAGAAAGGCAAGGGATGAAGATGTTGAGGTCTCCGTAAGCATATCCTCGGAATTCATCCACCCGGATTGGATAATAGAAGCAAGGGAGAAATGGAAGAATGATGAAAAAGTGTGGACTCTCATTCAAAGGTTGCACTGATCCCACAAATGTATACATTTATATTGGAAAACACCACCATGGTACAAAGATCAATTTATATTTATGTAAGAACTCCCTAACCCAAACAAAGGTACCTATTGGAATTGGGTAATAATCTCCAAAGAGGGAGGGCACTCGGGATTTTTAAAAAACCTACCATAGAGTCAAGAAATATTTTTTGGGATGGACTTAAAACTCACGTTCAAAGGTTTGTGGCAGAAAACCACACATTCTGCCACAAACAAGGTGGAAACAATTAAGACCCTGTGTCTTTATTAAACCATTATCCATCCTAAGTCATCATTGGGAGGAGGTTTTCATGGGTTTCATCACAGGGTCACCAAAGTATGAAGGAAAGAGTGTAATCATGGTGATTGTTGATAGGGGATTGACCAAGCACGACATTCCCTTGTGAACTCTCTCATCCCCTTCAAAGCTAGTACAGCTTAAGCACCGTGATTCATGGAAATGGGGCCTAAAAGCTACATGGCAGCCTAAAGATTTTCATTGTAAGTGACAGATCCCATCTTCAATCGGTATTTTGTCAGTAATTATTTTCCTTGTTTGGGTACTCAATTGGCTCATAGCTCATCCTATCATCCCTAACTGATGGAAAAACCAGATAGTGAACAAATGTCCTGAAGGCTACCTTCGCTTTTCTCCTGATAAACAAACACAATGGTTCAAATGGGAGCAATTCCTATGCATCGGTGGTATAACACTTCCTTCATACCTAATAAAATGACACCATTTATGGCACTTTATGGATACCCACCCTCCCTTCCATCACTCTCTAAAAGAAAAATATAAGGTCTAAGCAGTTGGAAGATCACATCGAGAATCAAATACAAATTCTCCAAATCTTAAAGGACAACTCCTAATTCATGGCACATATAATCGCATGAAACAACAAGTGCATGCAACATCAGAGGAAATAAGTTTTGAAGTAGGATTGGGTGTTTTTAATACCACAAACTATACAAACAGATGTCCCTCATAAGCCAAGAAGGATAATAAATTATCACCAAAGTACTATGGCCCTTATAAGCAGGTGTTGCAAAAGATTGGTAACTATGGCATACAAATTGGAGTTGCCCGTGATCTCACGTAGCAATAACCCGGCCCATGTTTTACGCTTAAACAAGAGAATGACAAGATCTCACCAAACTTGTACTGCCGTAACCTGATGAGGAAGGAAAATCATATTGGAACCAAGCCATCATTGACAAGAATTGGCCAGTTGAGGAATAGATCTATTTGAGAGTATCTCATTAAATGGAGGAAACTACCACCAATATTATTCCAATTTGGGAAGATGAGTCTTATACTGTATATCCAGAGTTACTCAAGCATCATGGACAACACTTTGTCTCAAGGGAGGGGCATGTTAAGCCCTAATATTGGCTCATTACCCCTTAATTGGGCATGCTATATTAGTAATGTTATTTTATTTATGTTGGCTTTAGGCCATTAGTTGTAATTATACCTCCTAGTCTCCTATATATACCAAGGACACATTTTCATTTTGAATCATCTTGTACTTGAACATTTAAGTGGGGTAAAAGGAGGTTGCCCCCTCGAAGAGGCTTATTATCTGAAATTATATATTTTTCAAGGCGTTGAGTACTTTTTCTGAGGTTTTTCTATGCTATATTGATATTTGGTTCTTAACACTATACAACTTGTCAAGTTTGAATATGGGAGGGTTGATGAGGTGTCCTATTGGGTATATATTTCCCTAGGTCAAGGAGAGTTTCCAATAAATGCCTCTTTAAGCCATGTAAGGTGGATGAAGTGGTTTGGGTCAAGACTCCATGGGCATAGGTCTCATGACATACAAGGGGGCGTAGTGTCTCATTCATGGGTGCCTTTGTAGAAGGTGTGTGGTACCTTCATCCACAATACACCTTTTCCAAGCCCATCAATTGCCTTTTATCTTTCTTTCTTTGTATTTTATTTCATAATAGCATAAGGAGAGATTGAAGGTAATTGCCCTGGCATGGTGACCAAATGATGGCAATGTCACCTACAAACACCTAGTGGAAATGAGAAGGTTGGCTTGTGATGAGACCCCCTTTCTCTCATCCATGCAACTGAGATCCATTACCTTGGTTTGGTGACCAGAAAATGGTAATGTCATACCACTAGATATTCATGGATGTGATAGGTCGGCTCGTGATGAGACCTCCCATCCTTCAACTAACCTTTTAAGAATTATTGATTATATTATGGGTCCCCTTTTACTTAAAGATAAGTGTTCCATTGCTTTCTTGTGTGATCCATGGGAAAATCATATGCAAGGTTTATTCAAGGCTTTTACATTTTACCCAACATCAACCCCTCTGGGCCTTTAGTCCCTTCTTCCCATAGAATGAGGGACAACCCCTTCTTGGGTAAAAACACACTAAAATCCCAATAGATAAGGAAATGGAGGGGAATAATGATGGAAATTGGTAAGTATGGTCGGGAACAATACACTAGCTCATTAAGGGAGTTCCTAGTAGCAAACCCATTCCCAAGGAAGACCACTTACTAAGGAACAGTGTCAACCACCAAGGTGAAGCAAGGAAAAAGGCATAATTTCCAAGCATATATCATGAAATCTAGAGAAATATAAGATACGACATAATCAAATGGCTTAAATATTTAAATGATGCTCGCCATAATATTGACTTGTACCTCATGGATCAAGGCTCACTGCCTTCCAGAAGTCAACTGATGTGGTGGATTCCATGTGTAAAAATGTAACCATATGTGGTGGTGAGTGGGTTTCCCATCTGTGCAAAGGGTACTACTAGTCATGTAGTCTCTCGACACTCCATATTTGCAACCCGAGGGCCTCGAGACATCA
>SNQJ01S0230030.1:0-14309 GCA_010110895.2 Picea sitchensis
CGTTTTCTCCATTAAGAATCATTTCCGCACCCTGACCGTTGACACAGTGCGGAAGGTCCGCAGTCAGACTGAATGCAGCCCGCGGAAACAAGGAATTTCCGCAGGACAATATATATGCAGCCTGCGTACTGTCTTCAAAAGAGTGGTTTTGAGAAACTGACAAGTGTAACTTTCTTCATGAAAATGATCTTAAAGAAGAGCCAGATCTTCTATCACCATGTCATTATCATGTCATCATCTTGATAACCAAAAATGTGGATAACAGTGTTGTTCTAGGTTATTATAAACTATCGTTGGATGTATTAGAAGTTCTAACAACCTCATTCAAAGTGAAATCGTTGCATGTTCTTTATTGTTTTTCTAGGATTTTTCTAGTATTCCTTTTTCTGCGGAGATTTATTGTTGTGGGGGGCTATTTGTAACCGTCCTCTTCTTCCAATGTTTTGAGGATTTCATTATATTCATTTCCACAGGTGTCCAAACGACTTTGAAGAGAGATAAATTACCTAGTTTCAAGCCTTGACATTACTTCCTATCTGTTATCCAAAACTCTATCCAGGACTGTCATAAAATTGCAGAAGTATTCCACTTTCATGGTGATTAAAGTGTTGATGTCTTGCAATGTTTTTATGACACCTTGTTTTCCACATCCCAAAGAAGCCAAAATATGTTAAGGAATTCCAAAGGACCTTGTAATTAGTCCAATTGTTTCCTCCTTTGACTATTGTATGAAGGTTTGTTAACCATATTTTTTTGTGGTGTTTGCATGTCTTTTGGCTTGGTTGGTTAGCCACGATACATTCCTACCCTAACCACCCCAAACAATCTACCCAAACAGTGCAACATTTATATTGTTTGCTAGTTGAGAGGGTCAATTCATGCTACAATCATGGTTCCAAAGAATTGATCTACATTGTATGATGAGAAACAGATTAATTTCAAAGTGTTGATGAATGAATGATAAGTTTGGTTAGTGATAGAATTTTTTTGCCTTGACATATAATAATGAAATTTGCTAATTTGGTAGAATTTTATTTCTTCTAAAGTTATTACATTGAGCTCGTTGCCTTATTCTCTCTTTACAATAGTGACACTTCATGTGTTTCATGGCATATACTTATTGAATGGATGCAAACTTATATTGGTTATGAACTTGTTACAGTGATGCTCTATTTCATTGCTATCATAACGACCCAATTTCATGTTTAAATGTTTCATAAGTACTTGTTCATGCTTCACTTCTTGCACATATGAAATTTGCTAAATGACGACTATCTTGTGAATGAATACACACTTTTCACTTAGAAAGTTTCACCTTGAACATTGTATATTGCTTGATCACTAATTATGAGTAATGGTGCATTGGTGTGTTGTGTTGAATAAAGTAAGTGTTTTCCTTCCAAGCATTCATTGGGCATTTTCTTCTCTTACTTTTCTTGAAGCACCAGTTTAGAGAAGTCAACCCAAGTCAAACAAAGTCCTTGTCCTTGTCTGTCTAGAAATGCAATGATAAGACTTAGTATTATCCCCCTAGGAAAACCCTCCTTGTGTTAGAAACCATGGCCTATAAATGTAGAGGCAAGGGCACTAAGGTGATAGTAGGTGGCTTCCCTATCTATTTCCTCAAGCTCTCCCTCGCAGGGTAGGACTTTCCTCTAGCAAGAGTTTAGGTCGTAACATTAGAAATTTAGCTAGAAACAACTTCACTTGGATGACCTCTTTAGTGTGCAATCATAGCATTTTCTATAATTGGCTCAAAAATGAAAATTTATTTTTTTTGCTCAAAAATGAAATTTAATTTTTTTTGCTCAAAAATGAAATTTTAATTGTTTTTGCTCAAAAACATATATATTTTTTTTAAATAAATTGTTTTTGTCACCATTTCGATGCAGCATAGAAATGTTGCGGCGAACTTGCTATACAAATTGCGAAATTTTTTGTCTTGATTGCGACGACTAGTACAAATCTTGCGACGAACTTGCTATGCAAATCATGAAATTTTTTGTCTCAATTGCGACAACCGGTACAAATCTTGTGATGAACTTGTTATACAAATCACAATTTTTTTTGTCTCAATTACGACGACTAGTACAAATATTGCGACGAACTTGCTATACAAATCACAAAAATTGTATAGCGATTTCGTCACTATATATCGTGTGTTCGTCGCTATTGCAACGACCACTTCGAAAGTTGATTCGTCGCAAAATTTTTACTTCATTTGCCTGTATTGTCTAGTGTGTGATGATCTCTCTTTATTGTCGTGCTTGTGACGATAGCTCTACATTGTCTCATTTGCGACGATTTGCATATTGTGTCGCTCTTTCGACGATTACTTTACTTAGTCGTTATGGCGATGATATTTCTTTTTTTTCACAATCGTGAAAACTTCCCTACTGTCATCACTCTTGCAACATTAATCTAGGTTCATCGCACGTCCCACGTCATATTAAATGGCATTTGGGAGATTCAATATTCGTCGCAATATCCACTACATAACGTCGCAAGAGCGTTGAAATAGTCGTCGCAAAATGACCCAAATTTGCTAGTGATTGATTTGACAGGTGATCGTGCAAAAGGCCTTGTGGTGTTCCCCCCTTCATAGTTTTGAAAATAAGATATGAAAATAAATCTCTTCAAGGGATATGTTATTGTCTAATGGAGGCCCCTTCCTTGCCTCACACTTTGAATGTGTCTCCAACTAATGGAAATCCTTTATCCATGAGTGCTTTAGATTTGTTTACTCGGTACACATGGTGAAAATGGACCTATTCAAAGTGTTTAACAAGTGTTTTGGATTTTTATATGCCTCTAGGCAACGTTGGTGAGACATTTCTCCCCTTAGTTGTCAAGGCATGTATTTTTAAGGATGACTGTTATATTACTTTTATGAGAAAGAAATTCTCAACTCTTATTTGATCATTAACCAAAATTTTAATAATACATTATTATTACATGAAGAGGCATAGTATAAGGGAGATGTTTAATTTCATTTGTGCCCAACATGAAACTAACAAGTGGCATTTAAAAAAAAAATCAATGTTAGGCTATATATATATATATATATATTTAAGTTTTATACTTTAAAATATTTGTACTGTGAGAGATTTAATCTCTATTAACACATGACAAATCTAGATTAAAATATCTATTATAAAAATAATAATTAAAAAAAAAAAAAAACTTTCACTATTAATAAAATAATTATTTTTATTAAAAAAAAAAACAATATCAAACTTATCATATAAATAACTTTCCTACATTACTTGAAAACTAAAAAATCTACATAACGTGCAAATTGACAAATCTCATCACAAACGTACAAATTGATAAAAATTATTGATACGGGCAAGTATAACAACTTTACTATGACAGATTTAGGGCTTAGCAGAAGTTACACTAGCACAACCACATACAATTATATGGCTGATAAACATCGATAGGCATTAAATTACATACATGTAACATAATCCTAATCCTAACATAAACCCTAGCATAATTTAACATTGCAATCCGTAAAGTCCGATTCTATTAGGTGGCTCGAAAATGAATGCGCGAGCATGCATGCATCCATATAAAACTCAAAACATAAAATAGTAAAACCTAAATCTCTAAAGGAATGTGTGAGCATGCATGCATCCACATAAAACTCAAAACATAAAATGGTAAAACCTAAATCTCTAATTACAAAACTTAATTCATATTAAATATAAAACTTAGAAAACAAAAAAAAAACATATAAAACTTAGAATATAAAATAGTAAAACCTAAATCTTTCTTTACAAAACTTAAATCATATTAAATATAAAACTCAAAAAATAAAAACATAAATACTTAAAACATAAAATAATAAACCGAAATCCTTCATCTCAAAACCTAAATCATATCAAATATAAAGCTCATAAAATAAAATAGTAAAACATAAATCTCTAAAATATAAAACTTAGAACATAAAACAGTAAAACTTAAATCACATCAAAGATACAAATTATAGATGAAAGGATGCGTCTACTCTAAATTTAGATCAGAGTTACCTTGATTCCTCTACTGAAAATTTGGTATTTATGTTTGTACATTACAATACATATCATGCCAAATTTCAATGTAATTTAGGTTTAGGAAAACTGATAACATATTATGCCATAATATGAAACACCAACTAGTAGTAATAGCTTTAAATTGAATGCAGTAATAACGTGGCAGTTAATATCATATATCTAGGTATATGATCATAAAAAAGCAATGATAATATGAAAAGCCAACCCATAATAATTCTTTAAATTGAAAGCATTAATAATATGGCAACAATAATTAATAACTTTTTTTGCAGTGAGGTTGAGGTAATATATTAGCACAGCTGCTAACTCGCGGCTGAGAACACCGAAAGGTATCGGCTAAGAACACTTGCCATAAAACCTTTGTGGTAATCCGTAATCCGTCTGTGGTAATATAAAATGTTTGGTTGTATGGTTTAACCCTACTTAATTATTTAAACTAGTAGATGTTCTTCATGTTCTTCTCTATTCTTAGAGTAGATTAAAATGTCATCAATAAAAACTATTACAAATTTATCTAAAAATTTACTGAGTACATTGTTCATTAAGCACATGAAAGTGGCAGGGGCATTGGTTAACCCGAATGGTACTACCACAAACTCATAGTGACCATACCATGTCCGGAAGGCATTTTTATGGATGTCTTCACCCTTAATTTGGACTTGATGGTATCCCGACCTCAAGTCAATCTTTGAGAAAATAGACGCACCCCCTAACTGATCGAATAGATCATCGATCCTGGGCTAGGGGTATTTGTTCTTTATGGTTACTTTATTAAGTTGTATGTAATCTATGCACAGTCTAAGGGTGCCATCCTTCTTTTTCACAAACAGGACTGGTGCTCCCCATGGGGACACGCTGGGTCGAATATAACCCTTATCCATCATTTATTTCAATTGCAATTTGAGTTCAACTAATTCAGGGGTGCTCATCCGATAGGGTGTCCTGGACACCGACACCGCTCCTGGTGCGAGTTATATCGAGAAGTCAATGTCTCTTCTCGGAGGTAGACCCGACACCTCCTCCGGAAACACGTCTCTGCATTCTCTCAGGATAGGGTGATCATCAGGGCTAGGTTTAGCGCCTTCGATTGTTTTTAGCACCTGTATTGCATATAGGGGACATCCCTTTCGACAATACTTTCTCATTTGCAGGGCTGATATTTGTCTCACCGAGACCGATTTTCGGATCCCTTGGAGGGTTATCCTTTTTCCTTCTCTGCTCACACATTCTAAGGTTTTATGGTAACAGTCCAATTTGGCTTTCTGAGCGGCTAGCCAGTCCATACCAATCAACAGGTCATAAGATCCCAGGGGTAATACATTAAGGGTTGCTTGGGTGGGGAATTCACCCAACATTAATTGGCAGGCTGGTATGACCTCTACTACCTTTCTTTTGGTGCCAGTGGCTAACTATACCAACCATGGTTTAGTTTGCTTCTGTGGTTGTAGTTTACACTTATCAACAACTCTAAGGGCTATATAACTCAAATTTGAACCAGGGTCAATCAAAACAGACACTAGATGGTTGAAAATCATACCTTCTATTTCCACCACTGAAGCTTCGTGGTCAGCTTGGTTATTATCCAAGGCTGCATAAATTTGTGGCACACTCCTTGCCACATCATTGACTGTGGTAGCTTCCTGAAGGTTATAGAATTTTCGACTGTTCTGTTGTCGGTGTGGACAGTCTCTCCGAAGATGCTCTCCTCCGCAATCCCAACATTTCAGAGGTTCTTTCTTTGGGTTATTCGTCTTTGCCGGTATAGGTCCAGAATTTTTATTTCCATCCACCGAGGGAAAGTTCTGCTGGAGTACACTCCGGGTTGGGAAGTTCATTCTGGGTTTCTTTTTGTAGTTTTTAAATCCTGAGGATCTGCTCCCCTTTTTCTGAAATTTCGAACCACTCTTCTATTTCTAGTCTCCACGAGACTCTGCCCGATGTCCATATTGTTCATGACAATATGTTGCCTTTCGTATAGTGTCTTCTAAGGTCTTTGGCTCGTCAAATTCAATTCGGTTCCGGTATTCCTTGGGTAGCCCACTGATGAAGCATTGTGCCTTTGCCTTCTCTGCTTTGATGTAGGGTACATATCTCAATAAGTCGAGGAACTTGTTGACATATTCCTCCATAGTAAGTTGTCCCAGTTTGAGTTCATAAAACTCTTTAGCCTTCTCGTCGAAATATCTTTCCGACAAATACTTCTTCTGGAAGTACTTCTCGAACCATTTACAAGACAGGTCCTCCTCGCGGACCCCTTTCATGTTCTTAAGATCTTCCCACCAGATGGAAGCTTTTCCGTTCAGATTGAACATGGCCACTCGGGCCTTCAAATTTTCTGAAAAATCATGGAATCTGAAGTATTTCTTTAGTCCAAGTAGCTAGGCCTCGGCTTCCTCTCCCTTCTTTATCTCACCGTCGAAGGAGGGAGGTTTGGCCTTTCTGAATTCCTCAAATTTATGACTCTTGGAAGTCTTTTGCTTCTTTTGTTTTCTGCGAGCATAGGAACTAGTCCTGCTGCTAGAAGAGCCTTTTGAATCGTCAGCTTCCTTCTTAGTGGAATCGTCTGGCACTGGTCCTTTACCTCTGGGGTGGACCTTTCTTGATGTGCTTCTCTCAGTATGGCCGCTGACACGACCATGATTCTACATCTCAGGTTCATGCTGCATTTGTCATTGTAGGTCGGATAAGATCTGTAGTAGAACTGCATTAATTTCGGCTTTCTTTTCTTGTTCTTTCATCATCCTTTCATTATCGGCCTTGCAGCTTTGCAATTCAACCATGAGACTCCTCATAGTCTCGGCTAGGTCTAGAGGGGTTCTTATTGCTCTTCTTTCATCAAACTCTTCGCCTCTATTGTGGGAGCCTTCTCCCACCTCTTGGTGAGTAACCATACTCTGCGTCTGTAGATTCCTGCGATTGATCGTCCGCTAGAGTGAAAAAGACAACGTTGGTTATTAGTTAAGAGTTAAATTCATTTTTATAATTTTTGCATCAATTCATAATTCTTTCACATGCATACACAGTCGGGTTCTCATTTTCCAAGTTTTTAATCCTGGACAAGAGGGTTAAGTTAGGGGAGTTACTCCTCGTAGGAGTGCTTTGAACGGAGTTTATTGCACAACTCGTTCATTATCCCAATCAGGCCGAGTGTTGTAACCATGCTCTGATACCACTTTGTAACATACCCACTACCTAAAATCGAACTATTTCATTTTTTTATTTTTTTTTCTTCTCAATGAAGAGACTCCCCGGAGCTTGTAGTAGCGAAATGCCAATCATGTATCCAACAGTCTTTCATTTACCTACACAGCTCTCTGCACATAACCGCGGTCTTTCCTTGATAACAATTTCAAGTTTTTGGGGTTTCGTCCTTTCTGATGTCGAGGGTTCTTGTGTTCTCGATTTTCCCGATTTCCGATGAGTTCTCTCTTCCGGCCTTAGTCCCTCCTGGCTATGCCCTCTGATCCATATGATTACTCATGCATAAGACCGCAGCCTTATCCTTCTTTCGGGGTTTTGGACTTTAGATTTCCGACGTGCTTCAATTCTCGCTAGCCCTTCAGGCTAATCTATTGGTCCACGTGACCTTTATCTCACAAGACCGCATCCTTGTCCCCCATCGGGGTTTCGGAATTTCCAATGTCGAAACGCAAACGTCCTTAGGACTCGCGATTCCTCGAATCCCGACGCACTCTTTACGCGCTAGCTCTCCTGGCTAGGCTCCTGGCCCACATGACCACTATCCCCGTGACCGCAGTCTTATCCCTTGTCGGGGCTATGGGGTTTTCAATGCCAAAATGCATTGACTCATGGGATTCCCGATCCTTTGAATCCCGGCTTCTCATTATGCTGACAGTTGGCTCCCACTCATTGGGGTTTCGAGCTTTGCGACTCCAAAATACATAAACAAATTGTCACCAGGATTCCCGATATCCCGATGCCCCAAACGCCGATCATCAATTTCCCCCCGGGACTTTCCCCGACGGCGCCGATTGCTGCCACGCGTCCTCCTCTGATGGACGGTCCTGATTTCTTCGGGATTTTGAGACTTGTGATGTCCCAATTCTCACGGTCTCAGGAACTCCGATTTCCCGATGCCGAATATCCCGACTCTCTACGGATTTCTGACACATGTCTTCCCAAACGGACGGCTCAGATTTTTCTGGACTTCCCCGATCTCCTGTCCACGGGAATGTCGATATCCCGACTCCCGATAGTAAACCTCAATCTCCACCATGTGTATCCTCAAACGGATGGTCCAGATCTTCCTGACGTTTCAATACTTGAAGTGTCTCGATTTTCTTGTCCTCGAGAATCCCGATATGTTGATGACTGGAATCCCGATGGTAACCCTCGTGCAGCTCTTGTCCGATCCGACGGTTGAAGGGTATTTGTTCAAGATCTTTCGGTTCATATTTCTTTCTTCTTCTGCGCTTACTCCAGAGGCTAAACTCTGCGCGCCTTCTCCCGATCCAATGGATGATGGGTATCTATTGGAGCATCCGACAACTGCTGTGCTCTCTGGAACTTTGGGAACTTTCTACCTGTGCTTGGAAGAAAATCAACTTCTCAAAGGCCTCAACCTTTGCTTTCTTTCTCTTCTCTTATGGCTCTCCGACTCTGAGCTTTGTCGCGCGTATGAAGAACGCGGTTCCTCCTGAGATTTTACTCTTGAATCCTCAAAGGATTCCTTGACTTCTACACTCCTTATAGAGCCCTCACACGTGAAGTGCTATCTGTCCTGAGCTTCTGCAAGTACTCAAACCCCTAAGGGATTTTATCTTTCTCCCCTTCTCCCTCAGATGGAGAATGTATTGGGATGCCCTCCTGGATATCCTCTGCCTCAAGCAACCTCTTGTTTATGCAAGGGTGCTCTCGAGATTTCTCTGGCTCTTCTCAGACTTCTACTCATCCACACTATTCTCTGGACATGGAAAAACCAACGGTCCAGATACTTCCACAGACCTTGGGGATCTATGGTCCTGATTTCCTCGCTATTCACGAAGATAGAGGAAAAAGGGGCAAGGCACGTAACACCCTTCTTTCTTTCGTCAATCTAATGGTCGTGAATGACCACAGATCTTTCGACTGGACCTCATCCGTCGATTCGTTACTCATCCTTACACTGCTACTTCAGGATTTTAAGAGCCTCCTCGTACAGGGTTGTTAAACCTTGCGCATTCAAGTCCTTTTTCCGTGTTCTTGATGAACCTTTCCAAGGAGGGAAAGTCTCTGTGAAGAGATCTATTTCGGGGCATCCCGGAAGACAAGCAAGGGAAAACAAAATTCCCGAGGGCAGGCTGGAAGTCTAACTTGGTTCAAATCATGCATAATTAAATTCATTTATCAACATAAGCCATATGTGGTCTTTCTGTTATAAACATATATCTATTATTTCTTATTAAAATCTGCATAGACATTCTAATACTGTAATTATTCACAATTTCACAGTTCTATAAGCATATATGCAATATATGAATTTCAAGATGCAATATGTAAAACACTTATCAGAAATAACACCAGAAGTCGGTGCAACTGCTGCGAGGGGTGCTCGTTTCCACCCAACCGTAGGCTCAGCGACTCCCAATGGATTTACCACTAGCCACCCCCGAGCTGAGACCACGATGCTGTGAGATTGCGTCTCTCTGTCTGCCAGTGACCAAGAGCGAAGGTTGCAATCCTTCCTCTCTGCTATCACTCACTCTGCGTAATGCCAGAGTTCCCCTCGCATCTGCCCCCTCCAATCGCTTCTTCCCCACTCCTTATCCTCTTGCGAGGTTGCGTGTGGCGCAATTACCCTCGCGTCGATCAGGCCTGACGGCTCTACGGATGAGTGGTTCACCATCCCATCCCTCATTAAGCCATCCGCCTACCAGCCTGCGAGACATTAAATTCGGGGCCAGCGAGTTGCTTTTGGTTCTCCGGGCCAATGGAGTCCAAATACGGTGTTAATTCTTGGTGGAAGTTAACACCACCTTTCCAGGTGCCTTCCACCACCATCGTGGTCTCTTTTATGCACATCCCCTCTCAGCAATCCTGCAATAAATTTAAAATGTTATTCACATGCATTGACCTCTTCCTCAATGTCCCTTTTACATCACATATTCACATTTATGAGTTTGCCATAGTTCTTGGCCAGTCCAGTTATAATTACAAGCTGGGGGAAATAGGGTGTTGCATCAACGTTACATGGACTCTGCCAAGCGACACATACACGCCACTTGTCTCCTCCATTGTACTCTGCTTATGAGTTGTGTCACTACCGCCCGTCGCACGAGACCTCGGCTCTCGGCATTTCATGACCTTAGCAAACAAGGCACAACTTCTTCATCCTGCGAAACCCTGAACCACGATAAGTCAACAATGGGTTGACTCTTTCCCAGGCAACATGTGTCCACCACCTGTCACCCGCTCCCACCTTTCTCTGGGCACTTGTTGTTATGCCACCTGTCAACCATGTGGTCCCCACTTAACGACGGTGCCACGTGTTCACACGAGCCCTCGATGCTCGGCACTTCGCGACTTCTGCAGTCGAAAAGAGATTCTTTCAACCTTTGAACCTCGATACGCGATACCACGTGGAGGTTATGATCCAACGGTTCTCCCGTGGCTTGGATCCAACGACCATGATCACGTTGCGATTTCGTGAATCGTGATTTTGTGCAGTCCTACCCTTGACCACTCCAAGTCGCGGGTTAGCGAAATGCTACCCAATTTCCACGCATCCTATGCCGATGGAGGGTTCCGAATACTTCGGGACTTTCAGGACGTTGTCGAGTCCACTCTCCTGCCTATGCAAAGGTTAAGATCGACGGTCAATAGAGCTCCGATAGATCCTTGGATCTATGGTCCAAAATCCCATTGCTACTTGCGAAGGCTGAAAGGGTCAAGGTGTTAATGCCTGCACTCCTCCTCTAGATCCATTGGTCATGATAGATCTATGGTATTTCCGAAAGGATTCCGATGGTTCGTCTACCAAACGATGGGGTATTCTCTTTCGATAATCAGACTTGCTATCCTTTCTAATCTTGAATCACGAAATTCAACCTCTTATAGCTTCAAACTCCCATGACTCCGAGACCTTAGAGAGCTACTATTTCCTGCATAAGGTTTCTAGACCCGGATCGCATGAACCTTCAGACGGTTCTTGGGCAATTGTCACTGATCTTAGTCAAGTATCTGGGTAAAGGTTTGGTATGGTTCCAAGGTTTATGGGGTAATTCCCGGGGAAGAGTACTCTCGAGGATCCTTCCTAGAATATTACAAGAATCAAGAAAACAAGACGCTTCTCGGTGGAGCAAACTCATGCCCCAGACTTAATCATTTTTACAGAAACCAACTATGGCATGTAAGTATACACATGCATCCATTATTTCCAGTCTAAAACACCAAGCAATCATTCCACACAGAAATCATTATGGGCATATAAACATGAGCATGTATTCATGATATTCAATTCAAAATACAAGGNTTGCTATCCTTTCTAATCTTGAATCACGAAATTCAACCTCTTATAGCTTCAAACTCCCATGACTCCGAGACCTTAGAGAGCTACTATTTCCTGCATAAGGTTTCTAGACCCGGATCGCATGAACCTTCAGACGGTTCTTGGGCAATTGTCACTGATCTTAGTCAAGTATCTGGGTAAAGGTTTGGTATGGTTCCAAGGTTTATGGGGTAATTCCCGGGGAAGAGTACTCTCGAGGATCCTTCCTAGAATATTACAAGAATCAAGAAAACAAGACGCTTCTCGGTGGAGCAAACTCATGCCCCAGACTTAATCATTTTTACAGAAACCAACTATGGCATGTAAGTATACACATGCATCCATTATTTCCAGTCTAAAACACCAAGCAATCATTCCACACAGAAATCATTATGGGCATATAAACATGAGCATGTATTCATGATATTCAATTCAAAATACAAGGCATAAAACACTTATCAGATCCACCAGGCGTGATGCAACTGCTGGGAGGGGTGCTCGTTTCCACCCAATTGTAGGCTCAATGACTCCAAACGGATTTACCACTAGCCACCCCTGAGCTAGACCACGATGCTTTGAGATTCAGTCTCCTACTTCCAGCTCAATGGAATTCAAGGACGAAGGTTACTCTCTTTCTCCTGATATAGAAAAATAATCCAAGATGAAGGTTACTCTCCTTCTCCTATGTTCAGAACTCCCTGTGTTTCTAGAGTTTCTCAAGTTCTCTTCCACGATCCCTATCGCACGCGCTCTCCCTCTACCCTTTAGCACACTTCCTCTCTTGCCTTTTCTCTACAAGATTGTGTGTGGCGCGAATTTCCTCGTCTGTGGTCAGGTCTGAGAGCTTTTACGGATGGGCGGTTCACCCCCATCCCCTCATTAACTCTTGAGGAGCCTCCCCACCTACCAATCTAACGGGAAATCCATTCCAGGGTCAGAGATTTGATTTGGTCTTTGAGCAAGTAAGAACCAGTATGGTACTGGCTCGGTGGAAGTTAACGCAACCATTCTAGGTCCCTTCCACCACCTCTCATTAGCCATCGTGGTCTCTTTTAGCACATCCCCTCCCAACAGTCATGCAACACATATTAATAACATAATTTACATTCATCGAACTTTTATACAAAGGTCCATCAAATCAAACATTCACATCTTTGAGTTTGCCATAGTTCTTGGCCACTATAGTTATTTTTACAGACTGGGGGAAACAGGGTGTTACAGTTGATTTGTCGCAAATTTTTTACTTACTTTGCCTATATTTTCGAGTGTGCGACGATCTCTCTTTATTGTTGCGCTTGCGACGATAGCTCTACATTGTCTCATTTGCGACGATTTGCCTATTGTGTCGTTCTTTCGACGATTGCTTTACTTAGTCATTCTGGCGACGATATTTCTTTTTTTGTTGCAATCCTGACAACTTCCCTACTGTCATCTCTCTTGCGACGTTAATCCAGGTTCATCGCACGTGCCACGTCATAGTAAACGACATTTGGGAGACTCAATATTCGTCACAATATCCACGACATAACATCGCAAGAGCGTCGAAATAGTCGTTGCAAAATGACCCAAATTTGCTAGTGATTGATTTGACAGGTGATTGTGCAAAAGGCCTTGTGGTGTTTCCCCCTTCATAGTTTTGAAAATAAGATATGAAAATAAATCTCTTCAAGGGATATGTTATTGTCTAATGGAGGCCCCTTCCTTGCCTCACACTTGGAATGTGCATCCAACTAATGGAACTCGATTATCCATGAGTTCTTTAGAGTTGTTTACTCGGTACACATGGTGAAAATGGACCTATTCAAAGTGTTTAACACGTGTTCTGGATTTTTATATGCCTTTAGGCAACATTGGTGAGGCATTGCTCCCCTTAGTTCTCAAGGCATGTATTTTTAAGGATGACTCTTATATTACTTTTACGACAAAGAAATTATCAACTCTTATTTGATCATTAACCAAAATTTTAATAATACATTATTATTACATGAAGAGGTATAGTATGAGGGAGATGTGGAATTCCTTTTGTGCTCAACATGAAGCTAACAAGTGGCATTTCAAAAAATATTTCAATGTTGGGCTATATATATATCCTTAAGTTTTATACTTTAAAATATTTGTACTTTGAGAAATTTGATCCCTATTAACACATGATAAATTGATAAATCTAGATTAAAATATCTATTATAAAAATAATAATTAAAAAAAAAAAACTCTTTCACTATTAATTAAACAAAAAATATTATTTAAAAAAAAAATATCAAACCTCTCATATAAACAACCTTCCTACATTACTTTAAAACAAAGAAATCTACATAAAAGATAGTTTTAAGCTTTTTTTTTAATAACCTTCCTACATTACTTAAAAACGAAGATATCTTAGAAAAACGTTTTTAAGTTTTTTAAATAACCTTCTTACATTACTTTACTTGATAACGAAGAAATCTACATAAAATAGTTTTAAAAGGTTTTTTAAATCTTGAGTTGATCCAAATACCATAAAATTATACCTAATATGGAAATTTATGTCAAAATCACTACTACCCATTTTAAATTTTTAAATATCTTTATTTTATACACAAAACAATCAATACAATGAAAAAAGCCATTTTAAATACCTTTGTTTTCTACGCAAAACCGTTAACCATGACAATGTTAAATACAATAACATAAAAATGCAATTTATAATTTAAAATTGTATTCCAAATTGACAACTTTGAATATATCTCAATTTAGATGTTAAACTTCAAAACAAACGTGCAAATTGA
>SNQJ01S0230033.1:0-14309 GCA_010110895.2 Picea sitchensis
CATGCAACATCATTAAAATATGATACCCAAAAACTTTCTACAAAATTGAATCCTTCTCTGTCATTTCTCAGGTTGCAGGATGTTAAAACCAAAAACCTCACTTCTCAATTCCTTCTTAATTACCCTAGTGTATTGGATCAATCGCAAGACCTTGTTGAGTTTGGTAGAGACCTCTGCATGTTGTTCTTTCAATTGTGCATTCTCTGCCTTGATATCCATGTCCAATACTTTGTATTCCTCAA
The DNA here is from genome assembly GCA_010110895.2 of Picea sitchensis. Classification (NCBI taxonomy): domain Eukaryota; kingdom Viridiplantae; phylum Streptophyta; class Pinopsida; order Pinales; family Pinaceae; genus Picea; species Picea sitchensis. The sequence goes on from SNQJ01S0230033.1 coordinate 243, forward strand.
CTTCTTGCTTTAGCCTCTCAACCTTTTCTATCAATTTTTGTTTGTTCAGAGACTTGTCTGGGCTAGATGTGATTGTCTCCTTAGTTACCTCTTCTCAGGATTCTTTTTCTTTCCTCAAACCCCTCAAAGTATCTGTTACCAATCATTTTGTCTCACTTACTATTACCAACCCTTCTGCTTCACTCACTGTAGCTCCATATCCACTTCCTTTCTCTGGAGAACTCGGAATATCCATGGGTTCTCCTTGAAGAGAAGGTATATTTGGAACTGTCATCTGCTTGGCCATGAATCTGATGGTCCTTCGTATGGGCAACAAGACTTTCTTATATTTGCTGACAGGGGTAGGAGTTTCCTCAAACAACCTCCTTTTCTTAATATTAACACCAGTTGTAGGCCTGAACACTTGTTTCTCTTGTGTCATCTTGATTTTTATCTTAAAGCCTCGAGTTGTGAATTTTGGAGTGTGCTTTTGCTAGCCAGCTTGTATTTCTACCTTGGAATATTGAGGCATAGGTTCTGGAATTTGTGCCTTCTCCCTTTCAAGCTTCTTTTTATTTCTGCTTGTCACCTTAGCAGTTTCCTTCAATTCACCAACCAGTTTTTGGGAAGACCGAGTAACTTTAGGAATATTATTCAATTCTTTAGGGGGTTTCGGAGGGGGTTTGATAGTTGCCTCATGTAAATTATCTTGTTGATCTGTCTCCTCCTTCTTTTGTTTCCTAGTCTGTGATAGTTGGTATTTAGGACGCAGGACCGAGCTGGATGCTTTATAATGTGTAGACTTTTTCTTTCTTTGTAAGTTGAGGTCAGGGGTCTTCTCTACTTGGTTGGCTAGTTCTTATGACACCTCCATGATTTCTTCAGGAAAGTTGTATGATAGACCTCCTAGATTAGAGTCTTCCTTTTGTCTTTTATCCTTTTGAATCAAGGTAGGACTCATTTTCTGGGATTGGGTGGCTTTCCTCTTCCTCGATATAGTAGGTTCCCCTACGACAAACTTTTTTGTCACTGATTTCTCAATGGGCTGAGATGAGCTAGGCGTAACAGTGCCTTATTTACCTCCTGATTTCATCCTTCTGTCTTTCTTTTCCTTTTTTATTGAACCCTAACTTTGTATCCCTGCCTCCTGTATCTCAACAGATTTGGATACTTTTTCTTGAGAAAAATTCTGTTGGATTAATTTCTTCCAACTACCACCTTATGTCCTTAAAGCATGAACAACCAAAAGTTTGATTAAACCATGGTGATGAAGGCTAGTTTCAGGTTTCTTGGAAACTGACCTCACCCCTCTCCCCATCTTATTTATACTAATCCATAAGAAGTGGGGAAAATAAATTTGTGGTCCTCCCTCGAAATGTGATAAAAGCTTCAAATGATAAATGAAGGTTATTGCATACCTTCCTTCGCAAGTGAGGAATTTTTGCAGACTTAGGAGCATCATCCAATAGTCCTCTTTGAAATATCTTCGAAGTACGCCCTTGGTCCAATCGAGGTCCTGATGTTCTGGCTTGAGGAATTTCTGACAGAGTTTCCTGTCGACAATCACTCTCTTAAAGAATTTTTCTCCAACCATCGGGAGACCCGTAGCTTCTGCTATAGTGGCTTCTATAATTGTTAGTTTCATGTTTCCAAACTGCACACTTTATCCGTCATATGTTTGTGCGAAGGTAAGAAAAATTCCCTCATGATGTCCTTTAAACTTTACCAAGAATGGCACCCATCCTGCCTGTTCATATTTTTCCTTGCAAGCTTGATATTTTGTTGTTTCCCTATACAATTGAAATATGGGCTCATGCCTATCGACCCCCATGCTGGCTTAAACAATTCTCTCGGGTGGATGAGGCACATATAGAGGATCGAGGGTTGAGTACCGGATAAACATAGACTGTGATAGAGTACCGGATGGGGAAAAATATGTAAGGAATATGCATACGATGGTTGTAGATGGTGTGACAACAACGATAAATAATGCTCATCTAGATGGCAGATCCATCCAGAGGATCCTTTATAAATGGAAGTGTAGATTACAACGGTCACATAGATAATCATAATGATATGGTGAGGCAGGTCGGATCCACTAACGACTTATAGACTCATGGGAAAATTGGTGTCTTACAATATTCATTGAAGGGTGTGGTCGTTATGATCGGGACTCGTGAGTGTAAAATTAGTTGGGATCATTATTCGATATGCTTAGAGAGATGGTTCATGTCATTTCATATAGTACGGTAGCGAATCATAAGTTTATGGGGTTTATTTACTGGATAGACAGAGGGAGTATGAGTTTGATCTGGTAAGAGACATCATGAACTTGCACTCTTAATATTTCGGTGAATAAGGACATATTCTCCTTACGAAAATGTAGTCGAATATTTTACAAAGGTTTGTGAAAAGGGGGTCTGTCATGATCCAAGAGAAACCATATGTTTTAAATGCATATTTATTCTAATTCCTTTTAATAAAATGAAAATGTGTTGAATGTGTATGTCCTAGCACATCCTTACCAGTACTGGATCATTTGTGTGCAGAGTTTGTAATTAGTACAGGGTCATCTGAGTATCAGATTACCTGAGTGCGATTTTATGAGTATTGGATCACCTGTGTGCAACGTTTGTAATTAGTACCGAAATAGCACAGGGTCCCTTCTTCAATGCGGGATGGGTTTTAGTACCGGATAATCATAGAAAAATGATTTAGCACAGTGATGACCATTGGTACTAGATAAGCACCGAGATGAACATTGTTTTCTAGTGCTTACGAGATTTTTGACATAGATTCGAGTGGCAGTGATTTGTAGAAATAGCTCGTGTTATGTGATCAGATTCCTTTGAAAAACCGCGTAGATACCAAAACTTAGGAGTTCTGAGTTTGCAGAGGAATAATACAAGAAGAGCTCTATAACATGAGGGTATTCTGGAATGACCAGTTGCTGAGATTACAGAACCCTTTTCCTTTGGAACAAAGGTGATGACAACTCCTGCTGGCATTTACTCTTTATTACAAAAATAACAATAATAATCCTAACTACTACTTTACTCTGGATTTTTATCGAGCCTAGATTAGTTAATGCTCGCTGGTATTTTCAATTTTACAGAGTCTGAAAAACTTAAAGGAAACTCTTTATACTGTCCCATGGATTTTTCTCGAGCCCGGGCCAGTCCCTACTCGTCGTTGTTTTCAATTTTAAAGAGTCTGAAAAACTTAAAGGAAACTCTTTATACTGTCCCATGGATTTTTCTTGAGCCCGGGCCAGTCCCTCCTCATCGGTGTTTTCAATTTTAAAGAGTCTGAAAAAATTAAAGGAAACTCTTTATACTGTCCCATGGATTTTTCTTGAGCCTGGGTCAGTTCCTACTCACCGATGTTTTCAATTTTAAGGAGTCTGAAAAAACTTAAAGAAGACTCCATCTGGTAAATTTATTCTTTATTCGTTTATCTACATGGGAACAGAACGAACTTTTGTTTTTTTTTTGTTAGTTATATCAAAAAAATAAAAGAGAAACTTTATCTAATGACACACCTATGTACAAAAAATGAATTTACACAATTGAACTTACTGTGGTAGGTCAGCAGGAGGAGAAACCCTCTTGCTTACCAATTTCATTTCGGAACTCTGAAGAACATTTTTGACAAAATCCTCTTTTGACAAAGGCTTGTGATAAACCTTCAGATGATGCCCATTTATGACAAAGGAAGCTTTATTCTCATCAATGGTCTTTATCCTTACTGAACCATTGTCATAAACTGTATCAACCTCATAAGGTCCCAACCATCTAGTAGACAATTTACCCTTAAAATTTTTGAATCTACTATCATATAGAAGGGCCCAATCTCCTGACTGAAAGCACTTCCTTTTGATGTACTTGTCATTCCATTTGGTCCTTTGCTCTTGTATCAGGGTGGTTCTTTGTAGAGCATCCTATATTATCTCATCAAGCTCATGTAATTGTAATAGACTTTGTTTTTGAGCTTCGTTCAGATCCATCCCTAATTGTATGGAAGTTCTAAAGGATTTTACCTGAAATTCTATGGGCAGTAGTACCTTCTTCCCATACACTAACTCATATGGTGTATGGCCTGTTGTATTCCTCCAGGTTGTCTTGTAGGCCCACAAGGCCTTGGGAAACCTATCATCCCAGTCTTTGTGATGCAGCTGAACAGTCTCAGTGAGGATGGCCTCTATCACTTTGTTGGTCGATTCCACTTGGCCATTGGCTTGGGGGTGATAGGGTGAAGACTTTCTGTGTTTGATCCTGTACGTTTTAGTAAGAGCCATGACCAAATTTGAGGTGAATTGTGTCCCTTGGTCAATGACTATTTCTTGAGGTACCCCTAAATGAGTGAAAATTTCCTCAAAGAGAAAGTTTACAATAGATTGTTCATTGGTTGAATGCAAATCCTTGGCTTCTACCCATTTTGTTACATAGTCTATGCAAACTAAGATGTACTTTTTTCTATGGGACATGGGATTTATAGGCCCTGCAAAATCTAAGGCCCATTTTTCAAAGGGTTCGATCACTACTTGGGCTTAGAGTGGCATTTCGTTGACTGCTGTAGATTTTCCCATTGTTTGGCAATCATCGCAGTTGGTCAAGTATTTCTTTGCATCTTTGAATATGGTTGGCCAATAATAGACAGACTATAGGATCTTGTATGCTTTTATTTTGTCAAAAAAATGGCCTCCACAAGGTCCATCATGACAAGCTCTTAAGATCTCTTGCATCTTTTCCTCTCGAACACATCTTCTGATTACCAAATCAGGTCCAGTTTGGTATAACCAATCCTCATGCCACATATAATTGGCACTTAGCTGAATAATTCTTTGTTTTTATCTGGATGACATATTTTGAGGCAACTTTCTGGTTACAAGATAATTGGCTACATCTGCATACCAAGGGGTGTAAGTAGAAATGGAAAATAGATTCTCATCTGGAAAATCATCATCTACTGGAGTATTGTCACCTGTATGAATAAGTCTAGACAAGAAATCAGCAACCAAATTATCTCTTCCAAGCCTATCAATGATAGTGATATCGAATTCTTGGAGTAATAACAACCATCTAGTCACTCTAGAATTTGTAACAGGTTTTTTCATTAGAAATCTGATAGCTGAGTGGTTAGTGTGCACAAAAGCTTTGTATCCTATTATATAGTGTCCAAACTTGTTGATGGCATGTACTACTGATAAAAATTCTTTTTCTGTGACAATATAGTTTACTTCAGCAGGTGAGAGATTCTTTCTAACAAAGTATATAGCATAAGGAATCTGTCCTTGCCTTTTTCCTAAGACAACTGCCAAAGAGATATTTGAGGCATCTGTGCAAATATTGAAAGGAAGAGACCAGTTTGGACCTCTCAAAACAGGGTCACTTGACAACTTTGTTTTTAAGATTTCAAAGAAGATTTGGCATTGCTCATTCCAACAGAATTCAACATCTTTTGTCAAAAGTTTGAAAGGGGGGGCAGCTAGGTTTGTAAAGTTTTGAATAAACCTCCTATAGTAGTTAGCATGCCCTAAGAAACTGTTGACTTCCTTTTGTGAGACAGGGGTCTTGATTTGGGAAATAATGTCAATCTTGGTAGGGTCCACTCTTATTCCTATACCAGAGATGTGGTGACCTAGAAAAATTCCTTCAGTGAGAAACATTCTAGATTTTTCATGACTGAGTGAAAGGTTGGTCTCCTTGCACCTAACCAGTACCTTCTCCAAATTATCCAATGCCTGATGGAAATCATTCCCATATACTGTGAAGTCATCCATGTAGACTTCCACACAATCATTGGTTAAATTGGAGAAAATAGCCAAGAAAACCCTTTGAAAGGTAGCAAGGGAATTAAACAACCCAAAGGGGAGAAAACTATAGGCATATGTTCCCCAAGGGTAGGTGAATGTGGTCTTATCCTCATCTTTTGGTGAAATTTGGATTTCATTGTAACCACTAAACCCATCCAAGAAAGAAAAATACATCTTCCCAGACAAAGTGTCTAAGACTTGATCTATGAAAGGCAAAGGAAAGTAGTCTCTATAGGTAGCCTTGTTTAATTCTCAAAAGTCCACACAAATCCTCCATTTCCCTTTTTTCTTTGGTACAATAACTAATGGGGAGACCCACTTGCTATCTGATATAGGGTAAATGAAATTGGCTTGTAGGATTTTTTGGAGTTCTTCTTTTACAATATCTTTCAAGGATGGATTCATTCTTCTTTGGGGGCTTCCTCACATATTTGATCTAATCGTTAGTGTAAATATGAAGCATACAGGTGTCTGGGTGGATCCTCCATGTTAGAGTAATCCCATGAAAAAGCATCAGATTTCCCTTGTATCATTTGTATCAACTTCTCTTGCTGATCTATTTATAGGCTAGCATTGATATATAAGGACTTTCCAGGACTGATTTCAACATCTTGAACAACTGATTCTTTCCCTTCCTCTATTTTTGAAACAGTGCCTACTGTAGAAGTGGAAGGGTGCCAAATTTCTTGAAATTTAGGGCTAAAGATGTGTGTATAGTTAGGGAAATATTTAGGATAACTAATGTATGCTAAGTCAACCAAGAATAGAATTAAGATTTGTTCTTTGGTTTTCTCTTGTACTCCTTTTACTTGTTCAAGTGTCAACAAGGGATTAATGTAGTCCTCCTCCCCATAAGGATTCTCCAACCATAGAGGAACTTCAGTGTTTGGTTGGGCGGGGGAGAAAAGGATAAGTTTTTGACTTTGAGTTCCATTGGAAATTGTCATCTCTCCAGATCGACAACTGATGAATGCATCGACAGTGTCCAACCAAGGTCGGTCGAGTACTATTGGATGTCCTGGTTTGGAGGATTTGGGATGAATTACTAATATATCTGTAGGGTATTCCCAAGAGGCCAATGGAACTGTTATATCATCTAAACTTCCTGCTGGGGTGATGACGGATTTGTCTGCAAGCTCTAGCAAAGTTTGTGTTGGTCTTAGGTGATCTAGTTGTAGTGTTTTCATAGTGTTTACTGACATCACATTTATTGTTGCCCCTAGATCAATCAATGTGTTAGGTAAGGAAACACCATTGATTTCTATGGTAACCACTGGGTTTCCTAGATCACTATACTTAGATGGAATTTCTGTTATAAACTCTGATAACTACCCCACCACCTGTATGCCAGGAGGCTCCTTCCTCTTCCTCCCTGGATTTTTAATGCAAAGGTCCCTTACAATTTTAGCATAGATATGTATGTCCTTAATGGCATGTAGTAGTGGGATATTTACACATATGTTTCGGAGTTCAGTCTCTAGATTATGTCCTAGAGGTTCCTAAGTTTTCTTTATAAGCAACCTTTTTGGATAAGGAGGAGTTATTTTGTGAGGTGTTTCTGCTACAAGGGAGTTAGGAGAAGGAATTTCTTGTTGTAATGGGGTGTATTTTTCTTCATTTAATGGGTTAGTCATTTGTTCTTCTCTTTGAAATGTTTGGACATCTATTTGTTCTTCTTGATTTGTGTGATTATCTACTTGTTATTCTTGGATAACCACAGTAAGATTTGTTTTGTTTACAACCCTCCCTGATCTTAATTCAATTCCATTGAATGGAGCTGGCGTTATTACATATCTTGGGAAGGTTTGTACTTCAACGTTTTGTACAGGTTGTGTCGGCCTATTATTTGGGTTAGGGATAGGTTGTGAAGGAATAGGGGTAGGTCGAGGAGGGTTTTGAATAGGTGCAACTTGCATTTGTTGCTGCATATTTGGATTCATGGGTAGTGCATGTTGTTGTTGTAATTGTGGAGGTGGAAGAAGAGTAGGAGGGTTAAATCCTGGGAGCAGCTGGGAAATATTCGATGGGTATTGTGGATAGGTGGGGAAATTTTATGGTTGGAAGGGAAAATTCCCATATACAGGTCCTCTCCACCCTTCCTTCCAAGGTTGGTTTTATGGAAACCATTTAGGATAAGACATGGGAAGTACCCATTGTTGTTGTGGGTATTGTGTAGTTGGGTATGCAAACATGTTGGGGTTTTGTTGTCTCCATGGTCTCCTAGGGGGGTAGGATGTTTCAGGTTCTCCTCCTCCCTTGAATATGGCCTTGATCCCATGTAGATAAGGGAATTCGTTAGTAGGATGGTCCTCTGTACAGAGACCACATATTTCAATAAAATTAAGGGGGCATTCCTTTTCAGGGCGCTTCCTCCTACACCGATGACATAAAATTGTTAACGCAACATTTTCTTCCTCTTGTTTTATTTTAATTTTCATGGTATCAAGTTGGGAACTGATGGTGTTTAGGATATTTGTTTTGATTTTTTCCAATAGATTTCCCAGTTCAATCCTAGTGACACCTCTAGATGTGGGTTTAACAATTCTGTTTGTAGGATCCCTTATACTTTTCCCTGTTTTGTCTTGACTGCAGGAGTATCTTTTACAATACTATGTTATGTCTGCAAATGGATTTTGGTACACATCCCTAGAACTCATGAGGTTTAGTACCTCAATGCAATCATCCCTCACACCCTTTAGAAAAACAATCCTAATTGTAGTTGTGTCTAAGTAAAAATGCTTAGTCTTTTGGTAATTGTATAAGAACCTCTCTAGGTAATCTTCTAAGCTTTCTTCTTCAGATTGCTGCATTTTGAATATATCATTCCTAGCATCCATAGGTATGCAATAATATTGGTATTTCTGGAGGAAGGTCTCCTTCATACCATACCAAGACAAAATGGTGTGTTCTCCTACGCTCATGAACCACCTTAGTGTCGAATCTTTTAGTGTAGCTGGGAAAAGTTTTAATTTTTTAGCATTATCCGTGTAGTTATAACTCCTAAACAATATGTCGAATTTGAATAAAAATGATTCAGGGTCTTCGATTGACATACCACGGAAATGAGGTAATGATGACAATGGAATGTTCTTCATAGAAACGTCTTTAGCGATATCTAGTATGGGGAATCCAAATGTCTTTGTTTCATTGGTTGCATTTCCCTCTTCTTCTACCATATCTCCAAACAACCTGTAGGGGGGTGGTGATCCTTCTCCACCGAGTGATGGTTCGAACATTGGGTTATGTGGTATCTCTAGTTGTTCCAAGGTTTTGTGTGGCTTTCCAACAGCAGATGCAACCTCCTCTATTACTACCTTTGTTTATTTTCCAAATTCTCCTTTTGATGGGGTTGCCAGTGCTTCCTCCTTTTCTTGATGTCTTATGCTTTCAATCTGAACAATGGCTTTAGATTTAGTGCCCTTGGCTGTTGTTTCGATTTTTTCCTTTGAGCCCTCTCCTCTAAGAGTTTTTCCTACACGATTTTTAGATGAATTAGTGTAGGGGAGGGGTTTTTGTTGTTGTTTGTTTTTCTAGATTTTTTGAAATTTTAGGAGCAATAAATCTACCTTTATTATCCCTATACCTACTCTTAAAAGAAATTCAAATAAAATAAATAAAAACTTAGATTCCTAATTATCAAAGGTAGGAGGAAAACTTGACTTTGGAGCAGCCCCACCAAAGTGTATGCCCAGGTTCTTACCTCTCATCTTACTGTCTTCTCTCTGTGCTCAGATTGTTCTTAAATCCAATCCAAACTTCATCAAACCAATCAAAACTCAAAATGCTACCTATTACTGTTTACAACTCCCTGGTAACAATGCTAAAATGTTGGTGTATAAATATGTTCAATATATATCTTACACTCATGTAAATGTCAATCCAGGATTCATAATCAAAAGAGTTGTTACACTATATGTGTCAAGAACAGGTAACCTTCATAAGTCTGTTGCATATAGGAAATAATTAATAACATAAGAAATACGTTTCTAAGATTTCTAAATATTTCAAGCACCCTTGAACTTAGAAGAGAAAACTGATAATGAAACTTCTTCACGCAAACAACCAATCGAAAGATTTTATCCTAGAGAAACAAGTCTATTCATTCTGTTAGCGCTGTGTAAATTTCCTAGAGGTTGTTTGAAAGAAGAAATCTACGAGAGGTAACTTTATCCAACCGCTTTTGAAGCTGGGATCTAGCCCTTCCAACTTCAGAGAGGGATCTCTCTATATGATTTAGGTATGTTTCAAAAAATTTTAAATATTAGGCTAGGTAAATAAATAAGTTGGTTTTGTTGTTGTAATGTTTGTCAAGTTGGCTGAAATAATTTACACATCCATTGGGCTATGGGGTCTGTGTCGTAAAAATGAAATTCTAACCAGAAAAACAAAGAAAACCTTTCACGGGGCGAGATAATATAATCATTGGATTCTTTAGTAGAATAAATGAGGAAAAGAAGAAAAGATGAGAAAGACAATTACAACAAAGAAGCAGTTAAGAATTTCTTTATTGTAAGATGAGAAGATAAAACACTAAAATCTTTTAAGTCAGAAGCAGGGTATACGAGATAAATCTTGCAGCGTTCATTACTTCCAAAGATTAGATTTAGAAAACATTGTGATAACAAAGTGAGAATAACATTTAACTTAGAGAGAAAAACATCACCAGTGATTACATGCAAGAATCCTGTAAAATGCTTCTTTGTATTAATGGGAGATCTCTTCAAAAATATTACAGTCTGATAGCTTGCAGGGCGTGAAGATCAACAACCCTCAATACTTCAAAATATGAAGTATTTATAACTCAAAATTACAATCAATCCTGTCATCAAAGATCAGGACGTGGTAAATCTATTTTTAGCCTAACTAACTTAACAAGTTTCAGAAATCTAGGAACTGCTTGATGATGTGTCACAACTGCATGCTGTTTTCTGGGTGGACCATTGGTGAGGCCTCTGCACGACCTCATCTGACTGGACAAATGACTGGGCTGGGACAGCTCATCTACTATTTGATCAAATCACAGAGTTCTTCCCATCAGAGATGACTGGGAACGTTGATTTTGAGTAGCCTTCGATAAAATTCATCCATTTCTGTGTACTTGGCGAAGGTAGGTTTGGTGACGAAGATATATCGAATCTCATGCTGAATACCGATGTCCCACTGAAGCGCATCTAGAAATTCCTTGCCAGTGATGCTGCCTTGAATTCCTGAAAACGTTGAACTATCTTTAGCCACATCGGCCAGTCTCTTTTTGTAGTCTGAGAGTGTCATCAATTTGTCATTAATTACCTTTAAACCAGGAAGACCTTTCTTTTGTAGAGCCTCAATTTTACTAAAAAACCTTTGTACCCCTAGGTCCATGGCCTGAACCTTTTCTTCCGGCTGAAGCATTAATCCTCTCTTGGTAAAAAATCTCTTGACCTCAAGGATGGTCTCTATTCTATCTTCAATTTTCATCTCTCCAGCTCCTCCCTGGTCTTAGAATTTAGGAACTTGATGACTTCATTAGCCTGTGTTGGCATCTCTCCCAATTCTGATATGATCTTCTCAATGGCCTATTTTCTTCTCTGTACCAATTCATTTTGCTCAAACATGATCTATATCATGGGCCATATATCATTCATATACTTGGTGATGTTTGTCCAGACACTTTCTTTAACCTCGGCCAAAGTTTTACCTACCACTGTTTTCTTCCGGAGCTGTTGTAACTCTTATTTGAGCTGGTATGACACCTTCTTTTCCTTGGAGAGGCTGATCTAAACGGAAGATTTGAGTTCCTGAAGGTTCTCAATCTCCTTTTTGAGCCTGCAAATTTCTTGCAGGTTCATCTTTTCCATAGATTTAGCCAATTCGGCTGTCTTTTCCAGAGATGTCAATGGATTCATTGATGAGAGTTTTGTTACTGATGTTGTTCTTACTCCTGAAAGTGGGACTACACTCAATGGAATGACTTCCATTGGCTTCAACTGTTCTCTCTCCTTTATTAGCTTCTCCATCTCAGCTTCCATTTCCTTTAGTTGTGTGTTCTACTCCATGATTAGTTTGAGCATTTCATCTTTTTCTCCTTCCATCTCTGCTATTTCCTTCACCTGTGAATCCTCTGTAGGTGGGAGTTTCAATTGTTTCCTTAAGGAGAATATGTCGGCATTTTTCTTTTTAATCATCTCCTCGGCTGCCTTCATGTTCGAGGGATCGTACCCGATCTTAAGGACCAATTCCTCCAAAGTCTTGATCATGTTGTCCTTGGCAAAGGACGATATCTTCTGCAACTTCAACTATGTTTGGACATTGTTCAGGGACACTTGCAATTTGGACGCAGTAGTGGAATCATGTGCCAATGTATAGAAGACCATTTCTCTTGTTTGCTTGTGTAGATCCATCTAATCGGCCGGATGCACATCCTTAGTCTGGAATTCGAAAGTGTCCCTTTTGTAATCAGTGATTACCTTTGGATTTGGAACCTATGCTTGGAGGAATGACATATGCATTCTTCTCTTCTCAGTGTCAAATGTCGATAGAAGCCTATGTTGAGTGGTTAACTTTTTCTTCCTCTTCAGCGCCAGGATTGTTGCAGATGAAAGAGCCAATATGCCCTTTGATTCTGAGCTGTTGTTTTTTCTTTAGAGACACAAAATGAATATCATCAAAGTTTATCATCTGCCTTATGTACTCCAGAGAAAACATTCTGACAGGCAGGTATTTAGGAAGCTTATACGTGGCCAAATCGCACCCATATACTCTGATCTTAGTGTGATCTTGGTATAAATACCAATCACCAGTCTTGGTGTGATCCGAAAGATGCAGGATCCTCTGAACTTTATCATTAATCCTAGGCTCGAGCCTGCCGCTAAGCATAATACCACTGGGTGATAGAATTGCTCGATGAACTTCTTGAAACTGAACTCTGTGGAGTTATGCTTGAGCAAGGAGGTCCATGCGATCACTACCTGGGGTCTACCATTTCCATCCATCTTCTGCATGGAAAAATAAAATTTGTCCGCTTGGATAAAAACGAACAAGTACGCCAGTATGGAAGAATACCAGAACATGCCTTCCGTGGCGAAATTGACAAACTGTTCGTGAATATTGTTTGCTAGGAACGTGCTGAATTCGAACTGCGTCGTGGGATTCTCATCAGTGGAGAAAATGGATAAAAATCCCAGAATGGGTTCATATACCCACTGATCTGAATAATATCCCCACAAGGCGCATAGGGACGAGATGATCTGGTTTCCTTTGGTCGAAAACATGGAAGAAGGATAAGGGGGATTTGTAGCGGGGAATTGAGAAGATGGTGGAAGGAAAAGCTCAAATATTTGAGCTCTTTGGGGGAAAGCCATCTTCTGGTATAATTCTGTGAGAATTTCAATGTTAAAAGGTGATGCGGAGTTAGCTCGGGGTATTTGCATCATTTGGTAGATGGTTTCAAGCGCAATGAGGAAAAGAACTTCTCCAGACGAGGAAACGATGGCTCTTTTCTCACGAATGTAGTGGGCTTGGCACTTGAGGGAAAATTCTGGAAAAGGGTGAATCTGAGGAAAGAGAGATAGGGGTAGGTTGGACTCCCAGAGTCCAATTTCATCACTCTGGTCCAGGAAAAATTCTTTGACCCATGACTGAAGGTCTGCGAAATCGAAATCGCACTTTGTATCTGCAATTAAGTGATATTTGTCGGCCAGTGGAATCCTGTCAAGGTCGACAGGAGGCGGGAGAAACAAATTCTCCTCTCCTTCTTCTTGTTTTGACTTGGGTGCCATTACTGCAACAGTACCTACAAAAAACAACATTAGAGGGGACGATTGTTGGTGGGGGCGACTAACAGAATGGAGAAAAAAGGTGTACAAATTTTCTAGTGCGATGAGTGGGTAAATGGTGAAAGAAGGAAGAGTGAGGGTAGTTTTGAGTAAACGGGTGTCCGTTGGGCGTGAGGGACAGGTCAGCTAGTTAACGGATAGATTATCCAGTAATAAATGGCCAAGGGATCACTTAGAGTGTGAGATGGCAGGTGACAGTGACCGAGGAATACGGATGGGTGAAGTGGCGGTTACCGATTGGGGTAAAAATCATGGTGGGGGGGCTCGCCACGAGTGAATGGGGGGGAAGGAATAACAAAAATTAAGGGATGTGACTCTTTTATAAAGGTGGATGGTGACGTCAATAAGTGACAAAATTATGTCAGACAGTAGGAGGCGGTGGGACTCGGGACCGATAGATTGATGCCATGTATAGATAAGGGCTCGCCAGAGGAAAGATTTCGTTCTAGACCCCCCCCG
>SNQJ01S0230034.1:0-14309 GCA_010110895.2 Picea sitchensis
TCATGTTGCAGCCCAAATCCAATCTGGGAGGCCATCCTCTAATTCTGGGATGACCATTTTTAGCCACATCTAACACCTTCATAGGTTTTCGATCTGGTTCTATGACCATCTCTGATGGTTACAACACAAAAAAACTTACCCTGTATCCTCATGCTACACCTAGTACAGAACCTGAAAATTCTCTATGGATAGACACTGAGGCTGAAAGTGCTCTTCCTGTGCTAACTATAGGAAAGGCCCTGAGTTTTAAGGACGAGACAGAGGATGATTTAATCAACTATTTTACTTGTGACCCCTCTGCTATTACACAACACACGCACCACCAATTGATCAGAGTCTTTGACCCTATGGCCCCGGAAGAAATAAACTCAGAACTTACTGACAATTAGAGTGATTCAACTGTAAAAACAATTGTTGTAACAACAGATGATGAAAATAGTAGCAACTGAATTATTTCCCAAAATTAGTTCCAAAAGCGTCACTATGGAAATCGAACCTGGAAAAACCTTGAACATCAATCCCGATATTTCCAGTGCTGAAACTCATCGACTGATGAATTTACTGATTGAACATAAAGAAGCATTTGCATGGGATTACATGGATATGAAAGGCATCCCCTCTGAGCTATGCACCCACCATATATACATCAAATAAGAATGTTGACCCTTTTTCCAACCGCAAAGGAGGATGAACCCAAACCTTAAAGAAATTCTTAAAGAAGAACTTCAGAAACTTCTCAACGCTAGATTCATCTATCCTATATCAGAAAATGAGTGGGTATCACCATTGGTAATTGTTCCTAAAAAGAATGGTAAGTGGAGAGTGTGTGTGGACTATCGAGCCCTGAATAAGGCAATGCAGAATGATCATTTCCCTCTGCCATTTATTGATCAGGTTTTAGATAACTTAGTCGGAGAGAAATATTTTTCTTTCCTAGATGGATTTAGTGGCTATAACTAGATACAAATTGCCCCATATGACCAATATAAGACCACCTTTACCAACCCTTGGGGAACATTTGCCTACAAGGTTCTCCCATTTGGCTTGTGTAATGCACCAACCACTTTCCAGAGAGCTGTGATTGGTATTTTCTCTGATATGGTGAATGATTGTATGGAAATATTCATGGATGACTTTACTCCTTATGGGAGTGATTTTGAAGATGCTTTGTCTAATTTGAAGAAAATGCTCAAAATATGTAAACAGTCTCATCTCTCTTTAAGTATAGAAAAGTGCCATATGTTGATGCGTGAAGGGGTAGTGTTGGGACACTTCATCTCTTATGCAAGGATTCAGGTAGACCCAGCCAAAATCCAGGTAATTTTGGATATTCCAACTCCATCAACTCAGAAAGAGGTAAGAAGTTTTTTAGGACATGCTGGGTATTACAGAAGATTCATCAAAAATTTCTCTAAACTTGTCTCTCCATTGCTTTTCTTACTAACAAAAGATGTTAACTTTCGTTGGACTGACGACTATGAATTGTCTTTTGCAGACCTTAAACAAAGATTTTCTACAACCCCCATCTTGAGAGGGCCCAATTGGGCTCTGCCTTTTCACATTTCTTCAGATGCCTTAGATACTGCAATTGGTGCAGTACTAGGGCAATAGGAGGACAAAGAACCCTATTCTATCTACTATATCAACAAGAACATGGCTCCTGCTGAGTTAAATTACACAGTTACTAAAAGAGAATTCCTAGCAGTAGTATATGCAATCAATAAATTTAGGAATTATGTACTTGGTTACCCAACTTTTATCCATACTGATCATACAACCATAAAATCTCTAATGAATAAACCTATTACTAATGCCCAAGTGACAAGATGGTTGTTACTATTGCAAGAATTTGACATCACTATAGTATATAGACCATGGAAAGAAAATGTGGTTGCTGATTTTCTCTCAAGATTACATATAAATGATGATAATTCACCTGTAGATGATTCCTTTCCTGATGAACATATATTTGCAGTATCTACTCACTCACCCTGGTATGCAGACATTGCTAATTATTTGGTTGCAGGGAAGGTACCTCCCCACCTATCTCCTAGGGAAAGAAGAAAAATTATTCAAAAGAGTGTCAGGTATAGTTGGATAGGAGGATACCTCTTCTACATAGGCCTGGACCAAGAAATCAGGAGATGTGTGAGTGATGATGAGGTTTATGAATTGCTGAAAGCTTTCCATGATGGTTCTTGTGGGGGTCATTTTGTTGTAAAAAGGACCGGGCATAAATTTTTAAGGATGGGCTATTACTGGCCCAGCATATTTCAGGATGCCAAGAATTATGTCCAAGCTTGTGACAGTTGCCAACGCATGGGTCAGCCAACTCAGAGGGATGAGATGCCACTCTATATTTAGGTAGCGTTAGAGCCTTTTGAAAGATGGGCCATAGGTTTTGTAGGACCTATTCATCCACCTTCCAATCAGAAAGTTTATATATTGGTCTGTATAGACTACATGACCAAGTGGGTGGAGGAAAAAGCACTTATCAGAGCGTCAAAAGAGGTTGTTTTAGCATTCTTGTTTGAAAACATATTTGTTAGGTTTGGCGTTCCCAGAGAACTGGTCACTGATGGAGGACCCCCTTTCACATCACATMACTTTGAAAYTCTACTCAGTAAATATCATGTTTTACATAGAATAGCTTCTCCATACCATCCAYAAGGCAATGGCCAAGTGGAAAGTACCAACAAAGTCATTGAAGCCATTCTTACTAAAACAATGAGATAAAATCAGAAGGATTGGTCTGACAGACTGCATGAATCTCTATGGGATTACTGAACTACTTGCAGGAGCATGACTGATTTTTCTCCTTACGAGCTAGTATATGGAAAAAGCCCTATTTTTCCCATTGAATTCAACATCAAAACCTTAAGAATTGCATCAACAGTCAATCTCGACTTGACTATGGCACAGACAACCAGATTGTAGTAGTTCAATGAGTTTTATGAAAAGCGTTTGGATGCTATCCATCAAACCATAATGATTCAACAACAAAGAACAAAATGCCATGACCGAATCATTAAGAAGACATTATTTCAGAAAGGAGATTGGGCTTTGTTGTACAATTCATGATTTAAGGAATTTCAAGGTAAGCTGCATACACGATGGTTAGGGCCCTATAAGGTAGACACTGTCTTTCCCAATGGGATAGTACAGTTGATTACTATTGACAGATCGAATACACACTTACATGCAAATTGTCATCGCCTGCGTTTGTATCAACGTTCACCGTCCAAGGCATAATTCAAAACTAGCTATACAACTGATACATATTATCAATTCTTGAACGGAACGGAGCTTTCTCCTTCCCCTTCTAAACTTTAGGACTTCTTTTTCTCAGACTTTGTATATAAATAATCTCAAAAAACTCTACATTTCTCTGTTTTTAGTTGAAAGTTTTCTATTTTTCTTTACTATGCTAACAAGGCCTTGGAAGGTATCAGGCAATTCTGTGTGTGCAGGTAGATTGATGAATAGAAGAAAATGATGCATTCATAGAAGTTGAAAAACTTCCTCGAATCGAAGTAAGGCAGTGTTTGGATGATCTCCATGTTGTTACACCTTTTCCCGATAAATTGGCCAATCTCCTTGCTGTTACACCTTTTCCCGATAAATTGGCCAATCTCCTTATTGTTACATGTTTTCCCGATAAATTGGTCGATCTCCTTGTTGTTACACCTTTTTCCGATAAATTGGTTGAATTCAATGCTGTTACACATTTTCCCGATAAATTGGTAGATATCAACGCTGTTACACATATCTCCAACATTTTTGAAAAAGAACCTGCTGATACACTAATTACTGTGATGCTTTCTTGACCACTTCACTCGTTCCTTTTGCCGATGTTGCGGCTCCATCTCTCCAATCCTCTGTGCAACAACACCTCTGATTAGACATTACTGATGCTTTCTATCATAAAGTATTGCTTTATTGTGATGTCACTTCACATTTGGTGGTATTCAGTTGGCTCACTACAGTAAGGTCTACGATTCTGCACAAGCTGTCATTTCTCTCACGATCCTTCATCACGCCAGCTATTATGTGCCATTCTGAAGGTGGTTGGATTGTGCGGTTACTCCGACAGGTAGTTATGTGCGGTAAGATTTGAGCTATGTAATTAATCCTACGTGTTCAAGTAATGAAGATCTAAAAGCATGATTTCCTATTTACTAACTGGTTACACCTGGAGCCAATCCGCTTAGTTGGGGGGGGGGGGGANCTTTGCAAATCATGTTCGAAATTATTGCGTCTCTGATTTAGGTGATAAATTCTCCTCCTACGTGCCTGTAACTCTCAAGAAACATCATGGGAGGATTAGTTATGAGACATGAACCTACAACTCTAGACAGTTTAATGTTACACCCAGAGGCCTACCAAATATTTCTTCGAGCATGCTGGATATTGTATTTTAAGAGGTTGAAAGAGTTTAGTGAGGACGAAGTATTGGAATTCAGTCAAAATATTATTGAAGGGTACTCAATGGTGAATGGGGTAAGGATTCTAGTAACAGAAGCAAGCATTGTTGCTGTAACAGGATTGCCAAGAATAGGAGACAGATGGTTTAACAGAAAAACACATATCCCAAATGCACAGAAGGGGTTCCTCATCAACACTGAGTGAGTTCAGAACAAGGGCAGAGGTGTAGACGTCAATTCCTTTCCAGAGCCATGGGGGAAAGTTTCCGAATTTCTTAAAAGGTACATCACCTATGAAGGAAGATACCAAGTTGTTTATTTTTCTGATTTCATTTTACTATCACATCTGCGACATCATAAATTGACAAACATCCCTTTTTATCTCCTACAATCATTGCATAACATGGCCTGCTTTGTAAAAAAATCCAAGAGCCCCAAGAATTGTGTTTCTAATCACAGACTCATCGACCTCTTAATTCACAGAGATATGGGCATTTCTAATAACCCATCACCTGCTGTAGCAGCCCAGCCACATTCTGTAAGTCCAGAGAGGACTACACTAGTCCTTGAAATTGAAACCCATGGACCTCTTCCAGAGCCTTTACCCTCGGCTGCAACAACAGCCCAAACTCCTTCTATCACTATCTGTAAGGTGCCTTGGAAGAGTAACCATGTAAATCGAAGCCATCCTGGAACCACATAGACAAGACTCGATGAATTTGCAATACAACAACCTGTAGTTGTGGGAAAACAAATAGATGAGGAGCCAACTGCTCGACCACAATCACAACACTTGGCTGATACACCGATTATTGAAATCCAACCCCCTACCTCTGTCAAGAAAAACCCTGCTCCTACCTCTGCATTACCTAAAAAGCAAGCAAGAATAGCACGATCCACAATACCATCCATACCACTTAGCCCCTCTACTGAGGCACTAACTATCACACAAACCACTCCTACTGCTGCTACAATCACACATGATTCTCCTGTTACTGCTACAGATGATCAAGCACCTACTGGCATTACCTGTGCATTTTCGCAGAAGAGGAAACGTCCATTCAGAGGAAAACCTTAGATGTCCATTGGTCAAATTGGATCAAAACAGAACCCTCGTGCTGCTGCAATAGAGAATTCTCTAGGGGTACGAATACTGGGTTTTACCCTATGCCCAGAACTGCAAGAAACTATCTTCTCCTTTCAAAGCGAATGCGCCCAATTCCCAGCAAAATCATCGGTGTTTCCTGATGATTATGCGGATCCTATGTCCGTTGAAGAAATCCAAATTATCTCAGACCCTAGTATACCAGAATGTCCTCCTTGTGTGATTGAGGAAGAACATCCTTTTCCTCCTCCAACAACAAAGAAAAAGACCACTACTTTCGTTTCTACTTTACCTAGGAGAAAAACTAGGTCCAACAAGTCTGTTGAAGCTGCAATTGGAAAGCAAAATATGGAGCAGGTCATTCCTATTCTTTGTCCACTACCATCTATGCTTGATACATAGACAGTTCCACAAGAATCAACTATCCATGTTGAGACTGACCCACAAGAACCAGTCCTGACAGATACAACTATTACACAAGAACCGACTGCTCCACAGGATATTGTCCCACCAGAGCTCAAGATATTAGAACCACCTGTCCATGTCGAGTCTGTTCCACAAGAACCAGTTCCGACAGTCATAGATGTTACACAAGAACCAACTAAGCAACATGCTAAGGATGTTCCACTTGCAAATTTATTTGCCCAAATAGAGCAAAATATAAAGAATATAGAAATTTCCAAGATTGCGGTACTGATAACAGAAAATAATAACCTTAAAGAAGAGATAAAAACCTTGAAACATGAAGTGAAAGCTGCTCAATAGAGGAATCCAGAAGGTATGAACATGGACATCGTAGCACTAACAAAAGCTGTTATGGGCAGAGAAAAAGAAATCATGTGTTTTGAATGTGGCAACATTTACTATGAGGCAGGATATGAGGTAGTCAAAGTTCCAGTGGCTACAAAACCAACAAATGTATCAATCAAGACTGAACATGGACTCCCTTCTACACAAACATCAACAAAACATGGGAGATATCAACATCATAAATCAACACCTGGTATGCTAGACACTTTCAAACAAGAACCTTTGTTTTGTCCACGAGTTGTTACTCGAGCAACTCAAACTGATCCTGTTCTCAAGAAAAGAAGAACCAAAAAAGATGGATGACACAACAGATTTCTTCTTTTTTTGACACAACATTCCTCATTACTGCCACTTAGAATATTCTCTTAACAATTTTGCAATAGAACAGCTACTCATCTACTTCAGCTACAAAATAAGGTTTGGATGTGTTTTGCATGAGGACATGCAATGTCTTCAGTTGGGGGGTATGTTAGGACCCTGAAATGCCCTTTTTCACTACACCTTTTGATCATTCAACCCTCTCATTTCCTAAGATAAGTGACTACTATAATGAGCACTAAGACCTTTTTTCCCAAGGTACGAACTATTCATCTTGATTTTATGTTTTCATTTACTTAGCATGTTTGATTGAATACGATCACATATTTTAACCATGAAATAAATCAAATAATGATCAAAATGATAGAACAACCCACTTCGAGAATTGGGTCGCTGTTGTCACAGCTATGCACAATTCTTGGGAGTTGTTACATGATTACTACAACGGATGCCCATCAATCCTGCCCACTTTGAGGATCGGGTCGCTGCTATCACAGCTATGCGCAATTCCTGGGAGCTGTTACAGGATTGTTGCAATGGATTCCCATCAATCCTAGAAGTTTTTACAGGACTTATGCAAGAAACCACCATCAATCATGGAAGTTGTTACACAAATTCTATGACAGAAGCCTGTTAATCTCGGAAGCTGTTACAACAGACACCATCAGTCCTGTTGTGATAGGACTGCTGCAACACCTGTCGATTAGAATGATGGCTCACGATGTTGATGAAGGATAATTCTCAGGACTTCTCTATTTCTAAACATTGATTGACTCTGACTTTAAATAGCAGAGCTTTTATAATGTAAAGGTTGGTTAGAATTTTGGCTGGCACTGAAGAAAGGAATGATTATTTGTACTCAACATCTTTTTGGCAATTGAATGAAGAACTGGATTGAATTTCTTTAACATACTATGACCTATCTCTTTGAGTGGATTAAGTGAGAAGGAAAGGGCCCACCTTCTTCACCGATTCCCCTCTGTTTTGAATTCTAGACTTAGTTGTTTTCATTGCAATTGGTTTAACTATTAGATGTTTCTGAATGCAACTGCTGTTACAGTTTAGTCCCTTCCTGATAAATGCACATAGCTTGTCTCATGAGAATTAGAAGTCAGTTGTTGAGCATGGCTGGAAAGTTACTTTTCCTTTTTCTGCATTAAGTTTAAATCTTGTTTTGGAGAATTAAAATGTGTGAAGTAGCTTCTTGCAATAAGTAGATTTCCCTTCAACAATAGAACACAATTTCTTCCTACAAAAGTAAATTAGAAAGTTATATTAAGGGAGGCAATTCATGGTTTTTATAGATTCATTAGTTTAGATTGCAATTATGACTTTAATCTTGTAGCACTCCAGCTGTATCAACACAATTGTGTCAGCAATATTGTTTGCTTGTTTTTATTAGAAGAACTTCCCTACTGCAATTAGAATAGAGATGCTTTATTATCTAGCATAGATTGTGCAAAATTATCTTGAAATAACAGACTTCCCTGGGTTGACAATTTATATTGAAAACTTTGATTTTCCATTTAATTAGACAATTAAAGTGCCCAACAGGTACATTTCCAATCCCACCACCCAATTTTCCGTCTCCTTTGGTTGCCTCTATTAACATGATTTCCACCTCCATCCATGAAACTCCCGCATCTTCTGACCCGTGGATAGTACCCGAACCTGATGATTAACTTCACTATGATGACCAAATGGATTTAAGTCTGGTTGAATCGACTTACCAAGCCATTCAATTGGCTGACCCTTCTACTCCCTCTCTCGGTGATTCATCTCCTGACCCATTCCATGTTATTTTTCCCATGGATGAGATGATTATGTCGATTATGTCGATGGAAGATGCCCCTTGGCATGATGGGCATCATCGTTCCATTCTCTTTGTCGAACAACACACCATTGAGAGCTACCAATGGATCTCGACTCCGTCGACCATTGTCATTATTTCTTCAGCTCCTAAATCCACACACGATGTGTTATATGAAGGGTACTTAAGTAACATTTCACCCACCATGCCCCTCGACATATCTATTAAGCCTAGATTTATTGAAAATGTCCACATCAGAGCTTCATGTTCCACCAATGAGGTTGTCACATATAAGTCACTTTTTCAAGAATTTTGTGACATCTTCATGTGGAGCTGCGAAGGGATGCCAGGTATTGACCCTGACATTGTTGTACATGAAATTAAGACCTACCCGGACACTAAACCCGTCTAGGAGAGACTTCGCCCGGTCCACCCCTGTAAAATAGCTGCTATCAAGCTTGAAGTCGAAAAACTTCCTAAAGATGGCTTTATTTATCCTATGGCTTTGACTGATTGGGTATCCAATCTAGTTCTGGTTAACAAGAAACAAGGTACAATCTGTGCTTGTGTTGATTATAGGGATATTAACAAAACTTGTCCTAAGGACAACTTTACTACCCCCTTCATTGACCAAATTGTCGACAATTGCACCGGAAGTGAAATCTTCTCTTTGATGGATGGTTTCTCTGGATATAATCAAATCAATATCTTACCTGCAGATCAACACAAAACTGCTTTCATTTGTCCTTGGGGCACCTTTGCCTACCAAAAACTACCCTTCGGTTTGAAGAACGCTGGTGCGACGTTTCAACGTGCTATGTCTTACACTTTCCATGATATCAAGCATATTGTACAACCATATTTAGATGACCTACTAGTGCATTCCATACATCATAGTGATCATACAGCCCACCTCTGAGCCATTTTCCTTTGTTGTCGGTTCTATCGTATACGCTTAAAGCCACATAAATGTGTCTTTTGCATGGAGTCCGGCCAAATCCTGGGATTTATTGTGTCACGTCAGGGGATCAGGGTAGATCCTTTGAAGGTCGAGGAAATCCTCAATCTCCCTCCTCCTTCCTCACTTTTCCAGCTACAAAGTTTGCAAGGGAGGGAAAAATTTCTACATTGTTTTATCCCAAACTATGCTGAGTTAACACTCGGATTTACTCGACTACTAAATAAGGGCTCTGAGTTTGTATGGGAAACCACTGCCAACAAAGCCTTTGATGCTTTAAAACTGATTTTAACCCATACCCCACTCCTTTTCCCACCCAATTATAGTCAAGATTATTTCCTTTATCTCCCTGCTTTGGAGTCTACCATTGCCATGGTTCTGGTCCAAGAAGATGATTTACACGAAGAACATGTCATTTATTATTTGATTCATAGTCTCACGACTACCAAAGCCAAGTACTTACATGTTGAAAAAATGGCCTTTACAACTGTTCAATCTATCCAACATTTCCATCACTATATTCTACTATGCAAGACCACTGTAATTTTCGATTGCAACCCTATGCAGCAAATTCTTACACATCAATTGCCAGGGGGAAAATACTCCAAATGGATAGTGATTCTCCAGAAGTTTTACTTAGAATTCGAACATGCTAAGTCCAAGAAATCCTTGGTGTTTGTTGAACTAATATGTGACCTTCCTTGCACTAAGACAGAAAATGTAGCAGAGGATTCCCTACCCAACAAATCCATTTTTATAATCAGTTCTGATGACCTTTGGTATGGAGATATCATTATTTATCTCCAAACCCATAATTTTCGGCCCGATTTGTCTAGCGCTAACTGTCATCATATATGCTATCAAGCCTGTCAGTACATTATCCTCGGTGACATTCTCCATCGTCGTGGGGTTGACTCTGTTTTTCGACATTGTCTCACCTATGATGAAGATGAGAAAGATTTGAATGAATGCCATTCTGGATCATGTGGTGGTCACATGTCTGGGTATGCTACTGCCCAAAAGATCTTATGAGCTGGATATTTCTGGCCTTCTTTATTTAAAGATTATATAACTTCCATCCAAAAATGCCATGCTTGCCAAACATACAATCATAAGATAACATCTCATCCCGCTCCCTTACACCCTGTTGGTTTTGTTGGACCTTTCACTAAATGGGGTATCGATTTCATGACCTGTAAGCCTCATTCAGCCAGGGGGCATGGATACATTATCATAGCCGTGGATTATTTCATGAAATGGGCCGAGGCGATGCCTACATTCGATAATACAGGAAAAACTGTAACCCTATTCATATTCAATCACATCATCACATGATTTGGAATCCCATAGTCTATCATCACTGATCATGGTAGCCACTTTTGAAAGTTCATGATGCCTAAGCTTACAGAAAAGTTGGGTCTTCGACATGAAAAATCAACCCCCTACTATCTACAGGAAAATGGCCAATTTGAAGCGATCAACAAGGTTCTTATCACCATGCTTCAACGAATTATAGGAACTCACAAAACGAGGTGGCCCACGATGTTGTTTTCATCATTATGGGCCTATCAGACATCCGTGAAGTCTGCCATGGGGTTTACATCCTTCCAATTAGTGTATGGTATAGAAGTTGTCCTACCGATTGAATGTGATATTCCATCGTTAAAAATAGCCGTTGAACATCTCCCAAACACTTCTGTTGAAGAAGAACATCTATTGTATCTTACACAATTGGACGAAGCCCTTCGTGATGCCACCCTAGTTATTGAAACCTAGAAGAAACGTGTCAAAGCCCAATATGAAAATTATGTCAAGCCACACATTTTCTCTGAGGGTGATCTAGTTCTCCTCTATGAACACGATCATGATTTGCTAGGAGCTGGAAAATTTGAGGCGATGTGGCGAGGCCCTTATATCATCAAATGAGTGTTGGATAAGGGAGGCTACGAGTTAGTAGATTATGATGGAATTCCTTTGAGTGAACCCAGAAATGGGCTTTACTTGAAGAAGTACTATGCTTAGACCATCTTTTCATGAGTGCTTGTATTTTACTGTATCATACTGTTGTGTGCTTTTTTGTTATTTGGTTTCTACCCTCGACCGCTTGTCTTGCGTTGTGCTTGGTTTCCAGATGTCAGAGTATTCATTACCCCACTTTGGCTTCATCTATGGAGCTAGTCGTAGCACTTTGAATCTAGCTTCTTCCACGTGGGAAATCTATGCACCCACGAATGAACTTATTATTCTACATGGTGTTTTCCTCGGTCGTGCAACCAATAATATCACAAAGTATAGCGCAGTCATCGAATTGTTGGCCGATGCTATCTAAATTGGGATTCGTGGCCTGGTTATACGACTTGATTCGTAGCTAGTAGTGCTATAGTTAAGTAATTTCTATGCTATCCAAAGTCCTACTTTGCTATGGGTATATTTACGAATTCACCTCTTGGAACATTATTTTGATTATATCGAGTATCAACACATTCCTAGATGTCTAAATACATTAACTAATGCATTAGCTAATTATGTGTTAGACAGAGATTTGAGACATTTATAAATCCAATCACACATCACATGTATTATACAAAGCAAAATAAGTCGGTAGAAGCCTCATGTGTGTATATATATATATATAATGATAATTTTTTTTTTTTACAAAAAG
The DNA here is from genome assembly GCA_010110895.2 of Picea sitchensis. Classification (NCBI taxonomy): domain Eukaryota; kingdom Viridiplantae; phylum Streptophyta; class Pinopsida; order Pinales; family Pinaceae; genus Picea; species Picea sitchensis. The sequence continues at coordinate 12,088 of SNQJ01S0230034.1, forward strand.
ATTGTTTTTCGTCCGAAGACCAAAATATCAAAATATGAAGCTCATATATTCTACAAAATGGCATCATGGATGCTGCTCATGATAACACACTATTTCTCATGATACCCTATGGAGAAATCATCTTAGTGGACCAAACATGCCTATGGTATGGCGCTGGAAATGCCTTGGGACCTCGCCGATTGACATATCTGGGATGCCTGCAGTCAAACCCTCTAGATTCTGCTCGATTGCTTCATAATCATCCACATCCCATATTGCTACTACTGTTTCTTCCCCTCACCTCTGGATAGGGGATGTACCCGAGGGTTGGAATGTCCCCACATCTGCATGGTCAAAATATTTTGATTAGTCATTGAATTAAAAACATAAAAGAAAATGTTTAATATTTTGAAAAAATTTACAAAAACACCATAAAATAAAAATGTTTTTCTTACCTATGTCCCCCCACTGAGAACCCTCAGGTAGAACCAAGTCAGGATCATTGCAAAATTCCAGCAAGGCATACGCATAGTCATCGATCATCAAGATCTAGGGCTCCAACCAATCAAAAAATGTATCATTGTATTTAATAATGGGGCCCGCTACATGCCAGGACATGAGATCACACCACCGCTTCATACATGGATCTCGTGGTGCTGGTATATTCCAATATACCTGCAGGCATAAGTGAGGGAATATTTCCAGGAAGAAAGATACCAAAATAGATCCATACACAAACTGCTTTAGCTCCCTGTTCTTGCTCTTGGTGAACTGGCTCTTCATATTGCGGAGGAGTCCATCGCACTAGTTGAACACACGAGGTTCCATTAATTCCATGACATATTGAAAGTAGATTTGCAAAGCCATGTGTGGAGAAGCAGTCCTTGCCATCCATGAAATGGTGAAAATAATGGTTCTGAGAGTCATATCACGAACCCCTCTGATAGCCACTTTATCCTTGTGTCGCTCGACCTTAGGTTCACAATAGCGTCTGATGTATTCACTCATCGGAAAACCACCACCTCGACCTCCTGTTAAGTTCACTTGTGCCCCACAACAGGATAGCCCCATCAAGAAGTAAATATCTTTGATCTCCAGGGAAAGCACATGAACACCCACATGAAATACTTGTTGGTCCACGTCCCACATATGGACCAAATATTCCAACAGTCTCAGTTGGTCTCTCATGCCCTGTATCTTGAAAAACTTTAACAAACCACACTGTCATAGGGAATTTATGGTGCCTGGATCATTCAAAGCCATTGCATCATCGTCTTCATGTTCTCTTTATCTCCACTCCAACATTTTTGCAATCAAAAAACCTGCATGCAGATGAAAGAAAGAAGTTAGCACCTTCAATCATCATTTTTTGAAATTCTTTTTGGTCCAACGCATCATTTTCATTTTTGGTTTTCGACCGCCACAACTGGGATTTAGTTACAAAGTGGGGTTTCCGTAGGTGAACCATTGGGCGCACCTACAGAAATCATTTATTTTCATAGGCCTCGATATAGGGCACCTACGGTAGCCCCAACGCATGCCTACGGCCCAAAAATTCACCCAAAAAATCATCTTTTAACCGATTGAAATGAATGTTAAACCGTTAAAAAGGAAGAAGACGAGGTACTCATCATTTTGACAAAAACTGTTCATTGAATGATCGCCTGTGCTCCCCGTAATCGACCTCCAAAATATGAGGTGAAAAAAGGGATCTTAGACTATTTTTTGACCAAATACAAATGAAATAGTTAAAATGAGTTCTTACCCCTATTTATCTCAATTTTTACTTTTTCTAAAAATATTTTATATCATTTAAATATATTTTCTCAAAAACCTACCAGCTGTTATTGGATAAATCCATAGGTGCGGACACTAACCGATCTCCCTAGATCCACTTGGATCTAGAACAAAACACACCAGAACATGATGCTTTCCTTAAGTTTTAGATATTGAATTTACTAGTAGGAAGGAACAAGTAACATACCTTAGTATCGCTTCCTAGGGTCTTTGTTGCTCCTGCTTTGATCTGGTGCTCTCGTGAGGTCAAGACCAAGACAACACAAACCAACCAAAGTGATAGCAATAGCATAAAATCAATAAAAACCTATGTATGTGATCAAGGAATCATACAATAAAACACACCAAGCTTTATAGGAAAGAATCATATTACTGTATCATATTAAATGTGAAAGAGAGATTACAACCCTGGCCTTGATGTCGTAAGGTCCTTTCCAACTGTCCTT
>SNQJ01S0230034.1:14319-26079 GCA_010110895.2 Picea sitchensis
TTCAATCCAACTGATCAAAGCAAAACTGGGCATCAAACAATAGGACATCCTAATTCCAAACACGAATTTCAAATGGGTTCGTAGCCTAGCTATAGGGTGCAGTGCAAACATTAGTGGAGTTCACAGGCTAGACACAGGTAGGGTGCGAACATCTCACACTGGATTACACATTAGGTTCCAAACTCATATGATTCTCGCAGGCCACTAAAGGGTACAGTGCAAGAATGTCTGTAAACAAAAAATTTGGAAAAAGGACAAAATTTTTGAGTGAACTTTCAAATCCAGAGAGTCTTGATGGATCTCCCACAGACTCAGAGACTAGAAAACAAAAAATCAAAGCAAGGGAAACTAGACTAACTAGGAAACAATCCGTTCCCCAGTGGAGTCACCAATTTTGTTATTGGATAAATCTGTAGGTGCAGACACTAACCGATCTCCCTAGATCCACCTGGATCTAGAACAAAACACACCAGAACATGACGCTTTCCTTAAGTTTTAGATATTGAATTTACTAGTAGGAAGGAACAAGTAACATACCTTAGTATCGCTTCCTAGGGTCTTTTTTGCTCCTGCTTCACTCTGGTGCTCTCGTGAGGTCAATAGCAAGACAACACAAACCAACCAAAGTGATAACAATAACATAAAATCAATAAAAACCTATGTATGTGATCAAGGAATCATACAATAAAACACAACAAGCTTTATAGGAAAAAATCATATTAAATGTGAAAGAGAGATTACAACCATGACATTGATGTCGTAAGGTCCCTTCCAACTGTCCTTCGTTCCCCACACACTTTCACTCCAAGAATTCTGAGAGCATAGATCTGATGAGATTCACAATCTGTCTTGACAAAGCAAATCTCAAAGCCACTCCAACCAAGCTAATAATTCCAAGCCAACCAAAGCTCAAGAACCAACAAAGCTAACCCAAGCTAACTTTCTCCATGAGAACTCCTCTCCTTTTATAAGTTGAAGAGGATAAGGTGAGGAGGTTAGGATGATCCCACTAAACCATGAAAATGAGTAAGACCCAAACCATTCAGATGCCACCTCACCATAGAAGTTTCTCCTTCTAGAAGATTCGAGAAAATGCTCATTTTTCCCACGTGCAGGAATTCTCACACCCTAGTTATAGAGCAACATGTGAACACCTCGCACCCTATCTATAGTGCAACCTGCGAGAATGGGTCATTTTTGCACCCTGCCTATATAGCAACCTGCGAACTTCCTTTTTTATAAGGTTTTTACATAGGAAAATGCAACTTCTTTTCTCAGGAAAAGTTCTTCTCCCTTCTCTCTTTAGGAACTCAGGCCACTGACCCCTCTGAAGGAAACAGATAGGTTTACATCATTAACGATCATAGGGATGACAAAAATAATGTGTAACACCAGCCTAGTGGTCTCATGAGTGTTTTGTTTCCTTTGGATGGGCAGACTAGGGTTCCCAACAATGAAGTATGGACAATTTTTTCAATTTGTTTTTCTTTTTCGTTGTATGTACGATTACTTTTTAGGGTTTTTTAGAAAAACCTCGAGCTTAGTCTTTGTTCATTCTCGTGCTCGAAAATTGATGAGAACATAACCAAGTATACTTTTGTTGTCTTTTCATACTCGTCATGGTAACACAAAAATAACGAAACTTACGGAGTAACCTTTAATCTCTTTTCGCACTCCATAAAAATGAAAAGATTGTCGAGCGACCTTGTTCTTTTCACGCTCGTAAAAGTATTTGAAGAAAACGTTTGATGGGTGATAGTTTATCACTTTTTTTGTCCCATCGAACTACTTTACGAAAAAGGAACTGGGAGAGTTCTCTTTAAGTGTTTTTCAGACTCTCAAAATATGAAAAACCCCTGATTTTTCTATCTTTGGACTCATTAAACAAACATCGAAAGACCCACATGGGACTGGACCACTCCTTATTAGGGTTCGTTAAACATACTCTGAGGGACTCATCCGAAGGATGAGCTTACATCAACAAGCATATGTTATCCTCCTCAAGCTTGAGTAAAAATAAAGAGGTACTCGCTAAAAATGGTGGTGGAAAATTTGGGAAACAAATGTGTCTCTGTATTTGTGTTAGTAGTAGTAAGCATCGCTCTTGAACATGACACCCCCTTCATCATTTGAATCTCAGTTGGGAAATCCATTTGTCTCTCATATGACTTTCTGCAAGTTCATATCTTGGGTCATCTTTGAGTCAATGCTTCCAAGACCAGTGTCGTGCCATTCATATGTTCAAGAGAATTTCAACCAAACCTTCTATTGAGTCGTCCATCTGCAATTGTCAATTCCTACCGTGTCGACCTTCCTTGTGTCAGTTTCAAATCATGTTCATACTTTTCTCTACCTTAAATCTATTACTTACTTTGTGTCATTTGATGGGGGATACATCAAGGCACTCCTGTGATGAGGCTTTTCTTGTCGACTTTAGTTCATTATCCAAGAACAAGACCTAGAAATTATTTTGTGCCTTAGAGCCTGCATGACTCAATGGCAGGTTTCTTCGATTTCAACAGTGGATTTACATCATTGATCCCTGATCGAGAGATTCCATCGAGTTTTCGAATTCATCTCATCTATTCACACTCATTGGATTGTACTATTGTACCTTGGAAGTCATTGACATCAATGGTGATTTCCCTCGCACTTGTTAACGGTTTTCATTAACGACCGGTAATCAAGTGGTTTCTAACCATGTTCGACTTCAGCGTTTGTAATCACATGGATAGATTCGTACTAATGGACGAAGAGATTGAAGATCCTGGAGCTCATCATTTTTTATCCAGGTTGCAATGGAGTATTTGTGATTTGAATTGGCACATAGATCCACTTTGTATGTCTCGTGGCTATGTTTGCATCTAAGTTTTCCAATACATAGATCCATAGTGTATTTCTGGTGGCTATGTAGAATCTTGATGACATGGATCCACAATGTATAATTGGTGGCCATGACTTATATTTATGATTTCAATAATTCATGGTCTGAACATGGGAATGCCTACTTCAGACATGGTATAATATTATGCGGATGCTTGATTGTTTGCAGGTTCCCAATTGGTGAACTCCTTGTCCCCGTCACACACACACACACATTTTTACAAATTATTTCGGTTGTCATGAGTTCCAGCCTCATACTTTGGGGGGAATTCTATTACACATTATTTTGGTCACCCTGATGATGATTTCACAAACATGTGATCAGGCTCCCAACATGACTTTTTTCCTGAGAAAAGAAACTTCTTTCCTCCTTTACAAGACTTCTTTTTAGAAAGGGTCCACAGGCTGCATATATTACACAGTGTGGAAATATATGATTTCCACAAGCTTCTCTATAGCTGGCCCATGGGGTTTATGTAGGCTGCTATATAGGTAGGGTGCAGTGGCATTCCAAATCTAAAAGAGGAAAGAGGTTTCACGAAGTTTCTAGAAGGGGAATCTTCTTGAATGTGAGGTGGCATCCGTATCATTGCGATCCTACTGGTTTCTTTGATTTGGTGGGATCATCCTCATCCCTTTAACCACTTCAACTTATCCTATATAATCATGGGCTTCTCATGGAAACTGTTAAGTAAGATTAAGAAGATAATTGATGAAATAATAGGTTGAAGACTGTGTGAATAATCCTGTACCTAGTGATGCTTGAGACCTCCATTTGTCTATCAACCTTTTTTGGATTATCTTCATGCAAATTTTGGAGCAAGTGTATGTGTGTGTTGGAATGAAGGACCACTAAAAGGGAACTTGCGACATCAAGGAAATTCGATTGTATCTTCTACTTTTCATTAATATAATAAGGTGGCACATCTCTTTCCCATAAAATTATTAGTATTTTATTACATGATTCCTTGATCACATGTTTAGGTTGTCATTGACTTCTACTATTTCTACATTCACATTGGTTGGTTTGTGTTATCATAGATTTGATTCCACAAGAGCACCAGAGTGAAGTAGGGATAACAAAGATATAAGGAAGTGATTCATAATGTATGTTATCTATTCCTCCTTTGGTAGTAAACTCAATGATCACAACTTAAGGAAAGCGTCTTGTTCCGTCTCATTTTTTTCTAGATACAAGTGGATCTAGGGGGATTAGTTCATGTCCGCATCTACCGATTTACCCAATAACACACTCCCAGGTCCTCCTCAATATAATTTACATTAGGCTGTGGGATGCTTTCTATATAAGGTGAAATTATTCCCTCCCTTACGATTGTGATGGTTTTACCATTCTGAGGAACAGATAAGTGTGTCCCGTCGAGTGAGAGGTATCCACCTGTCAAGGCTTTCCAGTCTCTTCCTAATATGGTTGAATAATTACTCATTGGCATGTCAATTACCTTAATATTAAGGGTTGTCCTTATTTCAGGATGCACACACAAAACCAAGGTCATGCCCTTGATTTCACCTATGGTAGATTGTTGCAAACTATTATAAGAAAGCATGCTTCTGGCATTTTCATTTGTAGAAGACAAGCCTAGCTCTTCCATAATAACCTTTGACATTACACTTGGCCCCGAACCATTGTCAATCAATCAACAATGGGATATTTTGTACATAATCTTTACAGAAATGAAAAACGCGGGTTTTTTACAGAGTGTCTAAAATTATGTACACCTACTTTATTTACAATTGAATCCTCTTCTTCTACCTTTTCATAGAGGTTGGCTACAGTGGAAGCTTTTCCTTCCATGAAATTTTTCAGATGATTTTGTTGCTCAGGGATGAAAACCATGCCCAGTAGGGTAGAATCACCTTTAATATTAGCCAATTGATTGAGAATGTTGTATTTGGAAGAGGGAAGAGGGGAGGGAGTTCCTTGACTGTCATGAGTTTTAGAAACCTGTACAGTGGCAACTGGTGAAGATGAGCTTGGGCTAGAAGAAGTGCGAGGAGGATCATATTTACCTTTTTAAGCATAGGATTTATTCCTAGTATTTATGATCATGAAATCCTTTGGTTTTGCAAAATCTAGAACAACAATAGTAGTTTCTGGCCTTTTACCAAAGATTTTATCTCTAGCACTCTTCTTTACCTCACAAGTAATTTCCTCATGGTGTTCCTCACAAAATTTACACCAACTGCGAGGCATGATGGCTTTAGGCTAAAAATTGTTTTCATTGGGATTCCTAAAGGGTGGTAAAGAAGAATATGAGGTTTTTGAAATGGATACTTGACACTTAGCGGNNNNGGGGGGGGGGGGTGAATCAATGTCACAAAACTTTGGACAATTTTCTACTTTTCACAAATTAACTGAATAACATATATTTATTTCATTTTCTCAACTAATATATAAAAGAATAAATATTTTATTTATTTATTTAACTTGTATGAATACATAATATCAATCATTTAATTTCAACTTCAAACAATTATGAGAGACCCAACTCTCAGTTACAAGACCCAACTTGTAGTTCTTAGATCCAACTGAGAAATGAGAAATCCAACCCTCATAACAAGTCCCAGCTTGTTGATATTAGATCCAACTAAGATGTGAGGAATCCAATCCTCATACAAGACCCAACTTGTAAACATGCACCAACCTGATAGAATGAACCTTCATTCAATCCATTATATATAAATATATATACTTCAACAAATTCAACTACACTTTCTTCTCACCATTATTTCTTATTTATATAGTCTTCCAACTTGTGTAAATTTGAATAATTGTGTCTTTTGATATTTGAACCATTGTTGTTATAACCCTAAATTGCACCAAACATGCATACCTGGAATCAGGCCATCTAACTTGTTATATTTTCCAAGACATCATGGAACAAGCTCTTCAAAAACCCATTGCTTTGAAGGTATACATGCCTTGCACCAATACTGATTGCGTACACACACCTACTGACCCACTATAGCCCGCGTACACTCACAAAATATCACGAAAAATGGAAAATTGCATAGGATACTGGTTTCTGGGCCGTTACTTAACCGTTTTACTACCTATATCCAATCAACCCAACCATTACTATCCCTTTTGGCCTATAAAAGAAGGGGTTGGGGTCTCATTGCAGGAGGAAGCATGAGAGAAAAGGAACTCTACCCATTTTATCCATCCCCCTTTGCCCCAATTGCAAAGCTCTTTACTATTTCCCTAAGATAGAACTGAAGAGGAGAAGAAGACGTGGAAGCAGTTGGTGCTTGGTGAAGAGGATCCCAAGACCAAGTTCAAGGAGCAGTGACGGTCTCATGTTGTAAGTGACTTTTTGTGAGATTAATATAAAGAAGTACTTTTTTCGTCTTGCCAAATGACGTCTTGAACTTATATGATTTGTTTACATTTCTTGTTTATGATGTCTAACCCACTAATCCTTATGTAGAATACATGCTTGTAGTTTCTTGTTTGTCTTTTGATGAATGCAGGTCAACCTTGGGAGGATATTTGCAGTCAGGAAACAACCAAGCGCAAAGGGATCGACACCGGATGTGGAGTTTAAGGTAGGCCTACCAAATCCCTCTCTATTGTCTTTTATGTATGATTGTGGGGTAATTTTGGGATAGTGATTAAAAGTAGGATAATTTAGATGGTTTGATCTGCCTACACTTTAGACCCTTGGTGTAGTCCATAGAGGGGTTTTCCCACTATAGCAGAATTGGCGACCAAAATTCTGCTATAGCGGGAAAACCCCTCTACGGACTGGACCAAGGGTCTAAATTGTAGGCAGATAAAACCATCTAAATTCTCCTAATTTTAATCACTATCCCAACATTAGCCTACAATCATACATAAAATACAAGAGAGAGGGATCCGTTAGGCCTACCTTAAACTCCGCATCCAGTGTTGATCCATTTGCGCTTGGTTGTTTCCTGACTGCAAATATCCTCCTAAGGCTGACCTGCATTCATCAAAAGACAAACAATAAGCTACAAGCATACATTCTACATAAGGATTAGTGGGGTAGACATCATAAACAGGAAATGTAAACAAATCATATAAGTTCAAGATTTCATTTGACGGGACGAAAAAAGTACTTCTTTATATTATTCTCACAAAAAGTCACTTACAACATGAGACCGACACTGCTCCTCAAACTTGGTCCTGGGATCCTCTTCACCATGCACCAACTTCTTCCACTTCTTCTTCTCCTCTTCAGTTCTATCTTAGGGAAATAGTAAAGGGTTTTGCAATTGGGGCAAAGGGGGATTGATAAAATGGGTAGAGTTTCTTTGCTCTCGTGCTTCCTCCTGCAATGGGACCCCAACCCCTTCTTTTATAGGCCAAAAGGGATAGTAAAGGTTGGGGTGACTGGATATAGGCATTCAAACGGTTAAGTAACGGCCCAGAAACTAGTATCCTATGCAATTTTCCATTTTTCGTGATATTTTGTGAGTGTATGCAGGTTGTAGTGGGTCAGTAAGCATGTGTACATGATCAATAATGGTGCAGGTCATGTATACCTTCAAAACAATGGTTTTTTGAAGAGCTTGTTTAGTGATGTTTTGGAAAATATAGCAAGTTAGATGGCTTGATGCCAAGTATGCATGTCTGGTGCAATTTAGGGTTATAACAGATGCCCCCTAATGTGTGAGGTCAGAAGAGAATTTGATAGCCGAAATAAATTACAAATATTCACCACTTTACGATGTGAGTGAGCCAAGGGACCATATTTCAAGAGGTTCCATCTGCAAAAATAACAATTTGTCTCACCGAGGTGGGCATACCCATGCTCAGGATGAAATAAAACCATGGCTACCAATCAAATACACTGCATATCCATGTCATATAACTATATAATGTGTAGTTGCGAGCAGTATACAACAGATCTACATCTCAAAAATCAAAAGATATACATGTATACTATCCATCTTCAAGAAGCCAATGACGCTCGATGGTTGGAGATGAGGTCTTCAGAAATCGAGAAACAACTTCAAAATATTCAAAACTCGGGTAGGAGTGTAATATGAGTGTACGACTTCACTACCCAAAGGTCTTCAACGGCTCATCGGGAACAAACAAGAGGATATTGATGATCAGGCATATAACTTCATTGATTTTGAGAAAGGACTTGATTGGTCTTTCGGGGTGTTCGGGCATGAGGACAAGAGACAAAATGTAGAAGGGACGACTCAAGTTTAGCAGGACTTCCTTTGGACAAAGGAATGACAAAAGATGAGACTCAGGGAGCATGGTATTGACATAAGTTCATGATGTAGGAGGCAACGCGAAATCTCCAAATGTTTAGAAGGGTAACCAAATGGAGGAGGACACCACTCTATGTAGTGAGAAAAACTTCCTATGGTCATATTGAATCCTAGAGCTTGACGAGAAAACATAAGGACGTGCTTTGTCCAAGGGCGACTCATTGTGTTGTCAACAAAAAGAAAATACTTTTACCTTCCTCTTTTTGGGGTATATTTGATTTTTTTGTCTTTTTCAATAATTATGGAAAGTTTTGAAAAAGAATAAAGAATTCTACGTTACAAAGGAGGATCGAGTGTCGCAGACATACTAGTTCCAAGTGCAAGGAATATATTGATGCTCAGAGCAAGGGGACATATGCAAAAAAATGGTACTCAGGAAAAATCCTCCATGGGTCAAGGTGTCAATACGTAGAGGCAAAGTGCTACAAGGCATGCGTATGAGGCATGCTTTAGATGGTTCAATTGAGAGAAACATGGATCTAACATTAGGCCAAAGACATAGGAATGAAAATGTGATTAATAAGGCACAATGATAACATCCTTTGATGTAATTTTAATGAGCCCATTGAAGGTAAGCTCAACGGTTTTTCATTTTTAGAGAGTCTGAAAAAGCGTAAAAGGGGACTCCACTAGGGTACCTTTTTCGAAGGTAGTCTAGTCGGCTCGAAAAAGGGGTAAACTAGCACCGAAAAGACATCTATTCAAAACCATTTTAATGAGTGTGACAAAGACATGATCACTTAGAAATGTTTTTGTGTTTAAGGATTTTGAAAAGAGATTAACTATGGACTCCATAAGGGATGCTATTCTGGACCAATTTAAAGAGTGAGAAGAAACAAGGTCACTCGGCTATCTTTTCAATTTTAGGGAGTTTGAAAAGAGCTTAACTATGGACTCCGTGGGGGCTTCCTTTTTCATAAGTTTAGTCCCTCAAGCCCAAAAAAGGGTTAAATCTATACCTGAGAATACTCTTCTAGAGAACCGAGGCTCCTAGAGTATACCTTTGTTCGTTCTTTTGACCATCCAGACCGAAAAAGGGGTAAACTACTGCCGGACAGACGTGCCTTCAAATTTCAGTTTAGCGAGCGTGAAGGGAAACAAGATCACTTGGCAATATTTTCATGTTTAGAGGGTCTAAAAAGATCTTAAAAGAAGACCCTTTGTGTTTTGGGAGTCCCGAGGGTGAGGTCAAGAGTGATAATGAATCATGCAAATGAGGCTCAAACTCATAATTAGGAAAAACTACTAAGGAATCCTGAGCCTATACTCATTAGTGACAGCACGGACACCAAAATGAAACTAGGATCTACCTAGGGAATCCATGTGAAGGTAGGATCTACCACTCAATCACGACACTTTTAGAGAAAGAGTGAGGGTTTTGTGTCTCAATTTGGTGGGATCGATCCTATGGAAAAGAAACAAGTGGAGGTGTAATCCTATCTTACATGCACAAAGTTGGAAAAATGACTTTTTACCAAAAGACCTTTACAACTGACCCATCTCTCTCAAAAAAAAATTCCCAAATACCCAAAGTAACATTTATCGTAACATCCCTCGAGAAACTCAAGAACCATAGTAAACAATTTTCAAGGTAGAAAAAATGACGAAAGGGTCCAAAAAAATGACAAAAAGGGGCCAAAAAGTCTATAAATAGAGTGTTGGCAGCTCATTATCACCATTGTAATTTGAGAATTAACCAAAAGTAAAAAAAAAACCTTTTCCGAAATAGTTGATTCTAGGAGCTTTAGTGGATGAAACGAACTTCCGTTTGGACCAAGTAAGTACATACTATCCTCTCTTGCATTCCTATTCTTCAATTTTTCATTTGTTTTTGTTTTTTTGGGGGGCATTGACCTTTTAGGAGGTAGGCCCTACATGTACGTGGGATGTCAAAGGATAGCCCACGTGTACTCGTGGGAAGAAGATAAACTACTTGCGTGCATACGCGACTATACCCAAGACAACCCACGTACACCCTCAACTAAGTGAAAAAATTAAAAAGCAAGAGTTAACTCTCCATCCATTTTTTATTTTGCAGGATGTATGTGCATTGGAGAGAGAGGGAGCATGAGGACATTGATTTTTTGGTCTCCGAGGACCTTGTTGCTATCGCTGTTTTGTCACAATGTGGGTTGTTAAAGTTCTTCCAGTGTCCGTTTATGAGGGAACAACCCAGGTTGCTAAATGCATTGATACATTACTGGCATCCTGACATAGAGGAATTCATGCTTGAGGGGTAGTCGTTGAATCCAATGACTGAGGAATTTTACTTCCTAACTGGTCTCTCGAGGAGAGGGGATCCAATCAGCTTGCACACTTTTCCCTCCGGGACACACAACATTGAGGAGTTGATTGGACTCCATTGCAAAATTGGTACTGATAAAGTAGGTTCTCAGGTGCCTATACATAAGATCAAAAACCTATCACTTAAAGTGATAGTTCTAATTATTGGGTGGATCACTGGATTTGCAGCTTTACATAAGGCTTCCTGGGCGCACATGCATTATGCGGTACAGTTATTAAATGCACAAATTTTTGACTGGAGTACCACCATGCTGGATTGCATGAAGAGACAACTAACAGAGTGTTGAATACGGGAGCACCGTAACTTCGGGGTTGGGACCATTTTGTGCTCCTTTTTCTTCGAGAGGGTACCCAGTCTTAGTCCTCAAGAGACTCTATGAGGGCATGAGGCCTCTCTTCCAGTGCTATGCATATGTGCAACGTTGTTTCCACTACAGGAGGGAGGGAGGACCATCAAGGATTTTGATGATAAGTTTTTTGACTGGTGGGCATGACAAATTCCTGCAATAGAGGACTACCCCTATGCCGTGATCAATTTTTCTAGGGATCCCGACATGCCTTTACCTCCCGGAGTAGAGTGAGGAGAGATGGGTAAGTTTTCTTTTCAAAATTATTTAATTTTTATGTCTTTTGTATATATATCATTTTTATTTTTTTTTGTATACTGGAGTATCTGACACTTATGTATTTGTTATGTACAGATGTGGGACCAGTGCATCTAGTAGACTTCCTAGGACTAGGATACGTCCTCGACTAGAGGCTGGAGTCGCTAGACCAGTAGAAATAACAGGGGGGCCTCCAACCAGAGAGGTTGAGAGAGTATTGAGACGGGTAGAGTGGAACCTTACCGCACACACTCGTATAGTCCCTATGGAGGAGATTGAGGATCTCCCACTGTTGATGCAAGCTCATGTAGTTGGACTGCCATGAACCTGGGTCCAGCTCTTCTGGCGTTTGGAAAATGTTGTTGTTCACTATGGTAGGGTCAACAGGCCCCGCCCTTAGCTAGACTAGACTACTTACATGCCAAGATCACTTTTTTTATATTTTTGAGGGTAGAAGCCCTATTNGTATTGAGACGGGTAGAGTGGAACCTTACCGCACACACTCGTATAGTCCCTATGGAGGAGATTGAGGATCTCCCACTGTTGATGCAAGCTCATGTAGTTGGACTGCCATGAACCTGGGTCCAGCTCTTCTGGCGTTTGGAAAACGTTGTTGTTCACTATGGTAGGGTCAACAGGCCCCGCCCTTAGCTAGACTAGACTACTTACGTGCCAAGATCACTTTTTTTATATTTTT
>SNQJ01S0230036.1:0-14308 GCA_010110895.2 Picea sitchensis
ATTAATTTTATTTTCTATGTAAACTAATGTTTTTGAGAGGATTTTGTTTAAATTTTTATGTAAATTAATGTTCCCAATTGAATTGTTGGCAGCTTGCATTGGTGAATTCTGAGTCAGGAGTTACGTGAAAGCTACAGAGAGTAAATTTGATCCAAATTTTTGGCTAGTATTATTTGTATCGTACTGCTGGGGAAGTTGTTTCTTCATGTTCATCACTGCTCAAGTTGCAAGCTTAATACTAGTTCACATGTTCATCATAGCTAAAGTTCCAAGTTCCTCATATCACTAGAGCTTGGTGACTTGAGCTTGCTTGGATCTCAAGCCTGTTACACCTCATATTGTGATTTTCATCTCATTTGTGGAGATTTGCAGCTGGTATTTTGGAGCTTTGGACCGACTTGGGGGATACATCTTCATGGAGCCCCTTCTCTTCTGGGCATTGGATTATTTGATGGAGGGTTTTGGTTTCGGGGAATCTCACTTCTCCTTGGTTGAATGATTGTGCTTGCTGGTTTGGTGGTCTTCTCATATGTGCTTTACTTGTTGATCACCCTTTGGTTGCATATTTGATGGTTTTGGAGCATACTATCTCATTATGGTGTGGTTTGGTGTAATGCTTATCTTGGATGCGTTACATCTTGTTCATGGATGACGGGTCTAACCTCCTAAGGGGTTAGATGATGATGGTGTTGGGAGATAGATGTTTTATGATTGTTGGGGTTTCCTAGTGACTTTTGCATGATGATGTTGTATTATTTGTGTCACTAGGAGGGGTGTTCTACATCGTCCTCTTATGTTGGATGTGTGGTGGCGATATACTTGATGATTGGATGGGTTAGCCTTTCTATTGTCCCCTTCTCTTATGATGTTGATGTGCTTAGATGATGTGTTGTGGTAGTGCACTTTGCCTTGGTGGGATTTCCTTAGGTAATATGCCTTGACATTGTAACATTTTCTAGATATCGCCTAGGTGGAAATGTGTTTGATGATGTTAGTACCCTTGTGGATGTACTTTTTCCTAAGTTTGAGTTAGAGTGGGGGGGTACTACATACATCTTTGATGATGAAGCCTTCTCCTAAGGTTTTATGAGGTTTTATCATGTCATAGTCCTTTGGTGGTGAGCAATAGTTTCAAACCTAGGTAGAGCTTCTATTTGGTCATTGTGTTGTTATCATGGTGGTCGTTTCTAGGAGATACAACTTATTTCCATGGTACAACACTTGTTGGAGCGCACCCCCCTTATTGGCACACATGTTCATGTTGATTTAATCAATTGGTGACTGGTGATTTAATCAATTGGTGACTATTGGGAGGCTGAACTATGGTTTTATTTGTACACCACATGCTTCGAGATTGGATGGAGGTTTGGAGGTATAATATCAATTTTATGTGAGACTTTCATTGTGCAATTTATTTTCATATGCTGATTTTGTATTAGGAAACTCTTGTAGCATGTTTTGATTTTCCTTGTAACAAACTATGCTTCACTTGGATAGAGAAATGCAAGGATGTTATCCCCCTTATTGCTATTTTTTGTGTGTTACTTTTCATATAATAAACCCAATTTGTGCTAGATTAACATCACCTCACTTTCACAACAATGCTTAAGCTATATGGAACCTAGCCTTCCAAGGTAATTTTCTGCTATAAATTTTGGGCAAGCTAGGGATGATTTGTGGCATGCATAGCATCCCTTATTTCCCTACATTTTCATAAACTCACCCTCTCTGATCTATGCTTCCTTGACTCCATTTTCCCAAGGTGTGATTAGACACTTGGTCTTGGGGATTCTACCTTCATCTTCCATTCTCACACCACTCGTTATTCCATATATACCACAACCATCCATTTTTCTTAAGCTTATTCTTCAATAAATCACCTTGTGCCTCCACTCTAAAGGCTTAACAATCATATCCGTAGGGAATTCCCCCTTGAGTTGGAGAAGAGCCAAACAAAAGTGAGAGGAAAAATTATTGTAGTGACAATGGGTAGCCTTCCTAAGTTACACAAGAGTAGCCCAGTTACACAAGAGTAGCCCCTTGATGCTTGGGACTTTACATCATTTGGAAGTGCTGGATTTTGTTGTAACAAAACCATTTACCTTTATCTAGTCAATGGCTTCTGGAATGTAGCTGATATATGTGTGCATTGTCTCTTTCCTGTTTCATGTGAACTGGCTCCCTGCACTTTGCACCTTTTCAGGGTGGTATGTTACCACATCCATGTGTCCACTTCCTTTTCTTACATTTATCTATCTTATAATGATTGGTTTGTTCCTCGAGTGACAATCAGATTATGTGAATGGAAAAAGGTCTTGTAAACCAAAAGCATTTTTATTTGATTTGTGGGATCTGTGTATTCTGTTTATTTTATCACATGTTTGTTCTTTTGGCCAATAAGTACCTGCTATATAAACTTAAAAACTTAAATGGCTTCAATCATGGCCATGTTATAAGTATGTATTGGTAAATTTTATTTTTTCAATGATTTATGTGAGCTGTAATTTGTTTTTTCATCAAGAGAAACATATTGCTGCTTAACTGCCTCCCAGTCCCGTGCGCCATATTTTGACATGGAGGATAGTACAATATGCAATTCAACATCGTATCTAATCTCTTAGCTTGACATTCTTTCCTTGGCGCTGTTAATCTATTAATTTTTTCCGTGAAGAAACTAGACTCTACAAACCAATTGACCTACATTTTCATTAAAATGTCTGCTGAAAGTAACCAGATTGCAAAATCACTCTAAAGAGTCAAGACAAACCCAAAAATTGGGCAGAAATTAGAGAATATTTACTGAGTTTACTACACAGATTAATTTCGATATCGATTTCAGATTGTGCAATACTCCTATTTTTTAATTTATTGGATGCCTTTTAAATGTAGTAAAATTCTGTAATTTTTGCAATGCACAAGTTTGATGTAGATTTATGCTATTCTAGTCTGAAATATTAAGGCAAGTTGCAGTGAGTAAAGTAGAACACAGTCTTCAAATATGATACATCACCTGACACAATGACACGAGACACGGAAATATGAGTAAAGTAAAATTTTGACCCAGGAAAACAGGACATGGAGGACACATTTATATATAATTTTTTTTTTTAAATTACACATACAAAAATGAAATTTAGACATAAAGATTCACATTTTGTTAGGAACTAGAAGATTTACATGATACAAAACTTTAAACATGTAACATAAATGATAAATCATGATTCATTATACATTATAACATCAATGATGATCAAATGACGAACAATGAACACACAAGAAATTAGAACCATAAGTTTCAACATTCTCAATCTCAATAAGTCATCAAAATCAAAATGCACATAGATGCCAAGTCAGAGTCATTGATACTATAGGTGGGAATACCAATGGAAGATATAAAATAGCCATAGGGTAGATAATAAAAACGTAGATGGAAGAATCTCATAGCTCATGAGTTGTGACTATCAGTAGTCCTCCATGTCATAATCATCAATATTAGCATCACTTCCATTGCTCTCTCTTCCATCCTCCTTCTCCTCCTCTATATCCAATGCAATATGTGTATATGCTGGTGTGGAGGATGACCCCTCGAGAGGATCACCATCATCAAAAGTGACTGGATCTAGCACTGGTTCATTAAGATTCAAGTTGACCATCCCACTTCTTTGTCTTTCCCATCAATCATTCTTCTCTCTGCATGTAAATAAGGCGGAGGTTGGTGTGCACATACATCACTAAATCACCTAACACAACGACAAAGAGAAGAGTTCAATATAAGAGTTTATACTTGAGTGAAGGGTACATTTTTACTAGGGTCATGACAAAAGAGTTCAACAATCAGTGCCACCAACATTAAGGTACATAAAAGGCTTGGTTCTCTTGATTAAATGTCATCTCCATACCATCATGATAGAATCCAGTGGAAACATTGCAATCCTACCAATCTTGAAATCTTGAAAAACCGTTAAGTCTGCTGAATTTTGAATGGGACCTAAAATTCTACTTTTTCCATATGAAGTCCATTGAGGTTGGAACCACTGTCAAACATCCTAAAACAATTAATTGTAATGTTAAAATTTTAAGTAAAATGATGAAAATGAAAGATAAAGGAGAATGTGAGCCTATGACCTTTCCTATGCATGACATGTGTCCTTAAATTGGGACACATGAAAGACATGTGTCGAACACAGATTTGGGACGTGCCATGTGTACACGACACATCCCAAATCCGTGTCCGACACATCCTCACGAATCCATGTCCCCACACTAGATACACGACACAGAGGGATAAATGTACGTGTCATGTTTCATAGGGTACAATATTTGTCTAGTTCTCAATTCTCTGGTTTTACTGGAAAAAATGGACATGGTTGCAAGTGGCTTGTCTTTGGTCCAAACACTGGCTTGAGGGGATGCTATCATGGCCTGCCTCTTAGGAGATTTTTAAAAAATTCTAGGCATGAATATTTGTATTTAGTTAGTAAGAAGTGTTGAGTTCATTCCTTTCAAAAGGTATCACCCTGGGATGACCAAAAAAAAAATGAAAATTTCAAGAATAATATATTTATGGGCATGGTAGTTGGGAGGAAATTTTTTATAAAGAGTAATTTGAAATTTTAAGTGAATGTACAACTTTTGTGCCCCATATTTTGTCAAGTCTGGGAAACATGGCATGCAAATAAATCTTCTTTGATCCTGCAGATTGTTTTCTAGGTTTTGAATAATCTGATTTTCAGGGAAACTTTTCTAGGGCTGATCTTATACTTGTAGTTAGACTATCCAGGAATTTCAGGTTATAAGATATCTATGTTTCTATTTGAAGTAATATCATGTTTAGGTAAAATGTGTTAGATATCTTTGGATTTTCTCATGATAGGAATTATTCAAAAAATAATTTTGGCGTAAATATTTGTGCTAGACAGATATGTAAATTTTAACCTTGTACAATTAATTATTGCAAACAAATTCTTAATAAAAATAGAAAAGATACAATGTCACACACACACACACACACATTACACAATGATTTTTACCCTTGAAACCCAAATAAAAAAAACCAACAACCTATTTAGAGTCGCACCTCTGATCTTCTTTATTCATCATACTTCTTCATGGTTTAAAATACAATATATATATGATCTCGCGGCATCCTAAACCCCTAATCCATTGACCTAGATTAGTCAACAACCCTAATTCCTTAACTGAAATTAGAAAACCATCAGCAAAAACCATGTGCTGAAAAACCACAAAAAATGGACACAAAAAAAACCAAAATTCATTTTTTCGGGGGCTCTGCCCCCAAAACCCTTTACAGGGGGGACCCCTACCCCCCCTTGCTCCCATTTTAGTGCACAATACATGGGATCAATTTTGCAAAGAATATAACACATACCCAACAAGACATACATAATGGGGTATTCTATTATAACACGGGTTTAAACTCCAGTGATATTTTCCTTGAAGTTGTAATATGCTATGTTTTGTAAGACACATTATCGTGAGATGCCTTGCAATGAAGCAACTATCATATATGTATAGTTCCAATCTTTGGTTTTTTATAAAAATCGATAGCAAAACTATTAATCAAATGCCAAATAGATTTTGAATTCACCCATGATTGCTTCACCATTTACATGTAAGTTTTTATGATCGGGCATATCAGTTTCCAGTTTGCAACGAATCCTTATTTCGATAATCCATAAAAGCATCGGTATCATTGTTTACTTGGAAACATTCTTCAGAGAGAGCATGAAATAAATATAGCTATGCGACATATTTCATTAATTTGTTTTTGAAAGTGGATATCAAAACTATAAATAGAAAGAAAAAGAGGCTTTGGTGATATCCATAATAGACCCATAACTTTTACAAAAGGGATTTGGTTGATGTAGAGGACATGCTTGGTTTCTATATGCTTTGATTGTAATAGAGAAATGGTGTCTGTCAATATATCTAGAATGATTTATTTTTGTTATACAACGATGCAATATTTCTATTGTCTTTCTTTGTTTCTCTAATACAATTTGGACTAAATTTGGTTCTACATGCCTTTGTGCACTTAACCTTGTTTGAGTAGTAGGTATTTAGTATTTATGCATCATGTTATATCTAGATTTTCTTAAAGCTGCCTTTCTCAATTGCAATAAATCTACTGTTGGAGAACCAGAGAATTGCATAAGTGAATAATGATGAATTCCAAGAAGTGGCGTGTTGATAGACATTGTTATAGCATTGAAGCACAAGTGAGCATAGTTCAACATATAATGGATACACAAAAACTTCCATGATAGATTGATCCATATGATCATCTATATATAACCCCAAAGTATTACTAACTTCAATATAATAAGGAAGACATAGTCAACTTTGATCACTTTAGGCATGCATGGATCTCCATATTTCATATGTTGACCTATGCACTAGTCCATTGAGTCAGGACCACTTTTGGTTGATTCAATCGATCAGTTGACTACCCTAGTCGACCTTCTATAGTCTCTAGAAGGTCGAGAGGTGATATGAAACTCTTATTCCAACATCCCCTCATCAACACAACTCTTTGGAGATTTGGGAGGTGGAATTATCTTTATACGTGTACACTCCCTTGCAAGAATATCTTTTTAAAGCCCAAGCATAGCCTGAAGTTTCACAAAGTTATATTTTGTCAATGGTTTCGTAAAGATATAAAAAATTTCATCAGTTGTCTTGCAACAAACAAGAGACACAATTTTGTCTTGTACTATCTTATTAATGAGCATGAAGCTCCACATGCTTCATCTTATTATGAGCAATAGGGATTTCAATGACTTCTATTACACTTTGGTTATTACAATACACTAAATTTGATTCCTCAGAAGGGGATCCGAGCTCATCCATAAGGTTGTGAATCCACACTACCTATGTGCCAACATTCACTGTACCTCTATATCCAAATTTCGAGGTCAATAGAGAAAAAAAATTCTGCTTCTTACAAGACTGCACTATGGTTCCAAAGTCCATATACAAGATGAAACACATAGCATGAGGTTGTGTTAACACAATTTTCTACACTTTAAATTCAGATCTGAAATGTTTTAAATTATAATCTCTGTGCTCTAGGATAGATCTGAAAAGGTTTGTAATTTGCACAAAAAATGGGTTAATTTTAAGTAACATTCCCCTAGTATGTCACTAACAAAAATCTTCTCCTTTTGGGCCGGTGCATGCCAACCACAGGGGGGTGTCCCTAGCCTTCTTGCTCAATGTCCACTGCCTATAAAATCTGCAAAACAAGAACTATAACAACAACAAACAAAAGGTTTATGGCTGAGTTTTATGCAGCAAAAAAATTAAAATATAGAGTTTTAACTTTTAAGTGTTTTGGTGGAATCTTTGATTCATTAGCTCAAAAAATCAGCAATAAAAATGTGTAGAAAGAGATACCAAACAACAAAAAATTGTCCAAATTGTATGTTGACAACTTCTAAAAATAACACAGTTCACAAGCTAAAACACCCACAAAACAAGAAGGCCTAGTACAAGCACATCAAGCTTTTATTTATGCAAGTGTTAAGAGGTTGTTTGCGCCAATGAAATAGGTATAAAAATGGTGTAGTAGTGATCCATGCATACAAAATAGAAGCTAGAAAGATTCAAAGAGAGAGAAAAAGAGAGAATTTTGAAGTGTAGAGATGATAAAGTAGAATGTCCAACCTTTACAATGAGAAATATGTGTATATATAGAGCCAAAATGAGGAGGAGGGCACCTTGGATTAGGTGAGGGAAGGTGGGGCACTCCCCTTGAGTTTAGGTGAGAGTGGAGTGTGAGGGGGAGAGAATCTAGGGAGTGGGTGAGTTAGGTGAGATAGGTTGAGGTAGTGTGCCCCCTTGAGTGAGGGAAAGGTGGAGAGGAATGAGGGAACAAAATTAGGTAGAGATAAAAGGGGAGTTGATTGAGAAAATTAAGGTTGGCACCTCATGAGTTAGGTGAGGGAAAGTATGATCCAAGTGGATATTGGTGGCCACCCACCTGTTCCAAATTTCAACTGGCTCATCTGGACAATTTTCAGTTTAGCACGTTTCTCTGTAATGGTGACACTTCTTTGTAATTGTGGGTTCTACACTTACGAGGTTGTAATAAATCCCTACACAACATCCAGGTGGATATTAGTGGCTGCCCACCTATTCCAACTGGATTATCTTGGAAGTTTTTATGTCAGTACATATTTCTGTACTTCTAGCGCTGTTTTGGGCTCTAAACAATGTTTTATTGTCTTGCCACAGTCAAACTATAAACAGAGTCAAAGTTTGATGGCATCATTTGTAGTTCTCGAAAATACCTTTCCAACATGCCTAAAACGGAGATCGTATTCAAAAGTTACAACACCAGGAAGTTAATGTACTAACTTACCCCAACGAGGCCCACATGACTTTTGACACTTCATCTCCTAGGGTTAGGTTTTTGGATGTCTAGGGTTTTGGCATTCATGTTTATCATAAAAAGGCCTTCAGAGTCTCATTGTAATCATCTTCTTGCAAATGACTGTATTTTTCACATCTCTTCTCAGAGATAAAGATGCCACCATTCTAGCAAGTCTTGCACTCTGTATTTTATAGTCTCTGTACATTTATTTCATTAATAGAAATCATGTATTGTTGTATTTCTCTGTTTTTGGAAATTCTTATGTGTATCTCATTGTAATATCTCTGCTTTCATTTCATTCTGAAAATAATCTAGATCAAAGTAGGTGGGAGAGTGGTGTGTCCCCTTGGGAATAAGAAGGAGTGGAGTGAAGTGAGGAAATGTTATGTGAATTAGGTAAGGGAGAGATTTATGGAGAGAAAAAACGTAGGCGCCCCTTCTAGGTGAGAGAAAAAGGTAGGTGCCCCCTCAAATGGCTCATATATCATTTTTTGGGCCCCATCATGTACCAACTCATCCAAACCTGCCACATGTCATTTTTTGGAAACTGCCGCATGTGACCTAGCCTGATGACCAATCCTGCTAAAAATAGTATGTGTAAAACTAGACATGGCAAAAAACAAAAATTTCCCTAAAAAATAGGAAAAACTCAAATAATGTCCAAGAGCACTAGGAGACCACTGGCAAAAATAACATGTCTAAAAATAGACACTGCCAAAAATAGAAAAGTCCTCAGAAATTAGTGGAAATATACTCATTGGATTCAATTTTTTGTAAGGAATCCAAAAATGTAATCAAAATCTCCATCTGACTCCCTGATCTCCACTTGCTAAAAATAGAAAGTACTCACATGACATCTTGAAAAAGGTTCACTGGACTTAGAATATCATCAGGATCAATATTGTATGCTCGAAAATGTCATGCAAGTATTCAGACATTGTCTCCTAAAAAATAGGAAACTGGCTAAAAATACCAATCTTTCTCTTTGCTCCATGGAAAAATGTATTGACTATGTCTCTGAAGCAAGAAATGCCACTCAACCAATATCTGTACCTGTCCTCAGTAGAAACCAACCAAGCCATCACCAAGTGTTTCCTCTGAAAGAACCATCTGGATGCCAGTAAGTGTCAAAACTGTGGTCTTTAATGCCAAGGTTTTCCAAGTGAGAAAATCCAGGGGTTCACAATGGTGACTTAAGTGGATAATATCCCCTTGTGAGATGCAGAGAACCCAAAGAATCTCTGTATATGTAACTTCAAAAGGTCCTCGATGATGAAGAATTCTTGGGTATGAGGATGTATGACCCTAAAGGTAGTCTGTGATACAAGAATTCCTATCCAATGGGAAAATGGAGTCAAATACATACATGCCCTTCCCCCCCTATTGATTTGTTGAAAATGGGGTCCTCATGCAAGTCTTCTACCTGCAACCATCATATTTGTACACCTTTCCCAGTGGAACATGAGTCGAAGTCAACACCTGGGAATAGGTTTCCTAGATATATGCCAATAGTGAAAACAATTGTCAGGCATGAAGGTACCCACAAATGATGCTAATGGGCCCTAAGATATGAGTACAACTCGTCAATGTGAAAAATGTGTTGACGTTGAACACTAACAAGGATCACCCAATCAAGTCCCAATGATGCTCAACCCTATCAAGTACAATATGATTGCCAATGATGCTCAACCCTATCAAGTACAATATGATTGCCAATGAGGCTAAAGATCATCATGGTACTCTACTTCTAGACCATCCCCCAGATAATGTGCCATAGTCGATGTGGAATAATTTGCAAGGAGAAGAGGCAATGATGAAATCCTCTCCCCTAGCGTGAAGTAAATAATTAAATATCAAGATGAATGAAAGGCATCATATCCCTAGTGCTCGATGAGGGGGAACACTGACTCGAAAAAAATAAACTCGATAAGGAAGATGAATAGATAGACATTAAGGTGACTCAAGACACTCTTATGTCTCTTCCACTCTACCCATCCTAAAGACTCAAGTACTTTCGGGAGACAAATAAAATGGACCTCATCCAAACTCACTCTATAGGCTAAACTGTGTGGCAAATCGATGTCAATGTTTAATCGAAACCTATACAGGAGACCTAGATAAAGAAAGTACAAACAAATATTATCAAGAAAGGACGAGAGATTCAATATGGAAGAATGATAAAATATATTCACACTACTCCAATGAGCTAATAAATGATGATCATTGTGATACAACGAATGAGTGGAATAGACTCATATATAGGAAAAAACATTCCATAATTAAGAAAAGCAATCAAGTAGTTAGATTTCCTTAGGAATGAACGCATGCATAATAATGATGATCTAAATAGAAATTGTAAAATAGAACTATTCATTTAACTCCCACTGAACTAGTGTGTCGAGAATAGTAATTTCTCCAACACCCCCCCTCAACATCATTATGGAGTAAAAATGAGTCCTGAAAACTAGGCCATAT
Organism: Picea sitchensis; assembly: GCA_010110895.2. Taxonomy (NCBI): domain Eukaryota; kingdom Viridiplantae; phylum Streptophyta; class Pinopsida; order Pinales; family Pinaceae; genus Picea; species Picea sitchensis. The sequence continues at coordinate 10,871 of SNQJ01S0230036.1, forward strand.
TAGGTACTCATGTACAATGCAACTAATGAACACAGAATAAAAATGAGGAAAGACGAAAAAACATGTCAGAACAAACCCCCCCCCTCAAAAGACAATGCATCAAAAGAAGAAAAGGCAGCTGCTAGGAAACTGTGTTTTCACTCCAAGACAATCTTGCAAAGTATAAAAATTCTGCTCATTGAAAGTCTTCGTGAAGATGTAGAAATATTTATGGATATGATTAAGTCTTTTGGAAACATGTCTAGCCTTGTACCTCTTGATCCTATGGACCCATATGCACCTGAAAATATTCCTTTCTGGTGGAAGTGGAACTAGATCCCAAGTCTGATTCTTTAGGAGTGAATCATACTCCTCCTGCATGGTTTCTTGCAATAATTGATTTCCCACAGCCTTACTATAGGTATGTGGATATGAATATTGAACCATATAACAATGCATGGGCATCGCATGTTCAGAAGATGAAAGTACATGAGAGGGATCCTCATGCTAAGATCAAGTCCTCCTTGAATCCAATGTATTTCCTGCAAGGACACCTATTTCCTAAAGTATGAACTATGCCCTCTTGGGAATCTGATGAAGTTTCGACGTTGGCTCCTTATTTGGTTGTGCTACCTGCTCATTTCCATGTACAGAATATGAGTGTATGGAATCATTTCTAATTTCTGGAACTAATGGAAGCACAAGAGTATATGCATGTTGCACTGGAGGTCCACACAAAGTACTCTCTTTATATGTAAGTAGAAAAGAGGAGTCACCATCAACAAAATTAGTGAATTTATACAACCTTGATTTGTGATCCACCTCATGAATTACAATAATGGAATTGTCATGCATGTCAAGTACATAAATTGAATCTGATGTAAATTCAACCTTTTTACCTTTTTGAGTGATCTGATAAACTGAGAGAAGATTTATAGAGAGATTTAGAACATGTAAAACATTCTCAAAAATTCCATTATGGAGTTTCACTCTTCCCTCCCTTGATATTTCTATTGGAGTATCATCCCCCATGAGAATAAGGGGTCTTGAGCATGAACTCAAAGAAGTGAAAACTTCATCTTTCACTTCCATATGATGTGATACCCCAAAATCTATAATCCATGAATCATACGAGGAATTAATTGCAACAAGAGCATGATTATTACCTTTCTTAGGAGCATGATCTTCTTCCTTCTACTTCTTGACTCCTTCTGGAATGAAGTTTTCAAGGTTGTTCCACTGAAGTACATATGCCATAAGAATGATTTGCTTCTTCATGCATGTGGATTCTTCATGATTTGGTTTATTGAAGTAAGTGCATTTCTTTCCCTTCTTCTTCTTCTTGGAATCTGAAGAGTCTTTCGAACCTAAATAATCGTTGAAGGGTTTGGAATTGTAAGGCCTGTCCATACAGAGCCTTGTAAAACACAAATTTAAATATAGAAATGCTATCATAATTTCCTTTGTGTTCTTTATTCAACATAATAACAATTCACTGTTCAGCAAAATTTAAAAATGAGCAGCATGATAATGAATAACATATTCAACATAATAAACAAAATGAACAACATAACAATAATGAACACAACCTAATAACGATAATAAATACCTCAAACCGATGTTGTTCTCCAACTCTCCCCAAGCTAAAGCTCTGCCCAAAACTGATTAACCTCCTAGCCAGTTAGGAACAACCTATCTGGCTCCCTAGCCCCAGGATTCCTTACGGTTTCCTGGCCCTCGAGCCCAAAATTCCCAGCAATAGGTGTTCCCTGTGAAAGTCCTCAAGCAATATGCCAGTAAAACCAGAAATACAGATGCAGTCCAAAACTGTTTTTCCCTCCACCTTCTCCCTCTATCTTTCAAAAATTCTCAAACCAAAATAAAAATGAGATCCTCTTCCAAGTGCTCCCCTCCTCTCTTATCCTCCTCTCTCAAGTTCCCCTCATTAACCCCCCAACAACCTTATCCTCCCATTAATTCTCCAACAACCTTATCCTCCCATTAATTCCCAAACAACCTTATCCCCCCATTAATTACTTCACCCAATTTTAATAATAAAATAACAAAAAACTCATTTACTATATTTTAATAATTAATTAAATTCAAATTTAAAAATTAGGATAAAAATTAATCAATTTGGGTTGTTACATACACCCACCCTTCAAAAAACTTCGTCCCGAAGTTAGAGTAATTTACAATACAAGGGTAACGACACTAGATTCATACATCCACATCAAATAAACAACATCATCAATTTAAAACACTTACACATACTAGTGTACATGTGCAAGACATAAATGTGTAGCTAGCACATAGAGGACTCGTACATGTACTAATGAAAATAATTATCACACCTAAAGTAATTCTTGTATGCATTCATTCCAATCAAAAAGACCATTCATTTCATAAAAGACAATATACTATTTAAATGTTCACGAAATTCCTCATTTACAATAATTTAGCACAAGCTACATTCACTTAGATCATTTTAGTTTAGTTAAGTAAATACACACACACACACACACACACACACACACACACACACATATATTTTCAAAAAATAAAAAGGAAATCCAGAAATTCTTCTATAAGAAGAAATCCCCACACACTCTCAACTACTTTTATTCATCCTTCCTCCCTAACTTACTACCATCTTACATCCTTATCCTTTCTCTGCTGGACTATCTTGGAGCGTCAACTATATTGACCTAACTCCAAATAGAACCCGTAAGCGGAAGTGTCAACTCTCTTGACCAAGCTTCCTCATCAGGCAACTGACAATCATCATCACACATCTAGGGGAGTGTGAGCTAACACCATCCTCCCATGACTCCAGGTTTCATAGGATATACGGTGAAAAATGCCTCCACCCCTCTTAATAGGACTAGGGTCCACACCCTACCATGGAATATACAGTGGCATCGTGTAGCTGAGAATTTTGTCATCATTTATTCAGTTTTTGGGCAGTCTCACCACCTGAAAACATGCACTGGTCCATATAACATAATAGTGCATTTGTACCAATATAATTTCACATACAAAGATTCATACTATATTGTTTCTCGATCGGTGGTCATGACATCCACTCTTATTACCCTTATCCCTTCGCTATTTCATAGCCCATTGACCTGCAAATTAGTCTATTACACAAACTCATACATATCTATGCATTATCATCATGTAATTGCATACAACCATAATCTCAATTTGGTATCCACGTACCAACAACTTTAATATCAAATCTTTCAAGTTAGAAATAGATCTCATAATATCCCCATAATTCAATTGACGTTACTCATTCATAGAATTTTCATTTACATAGTAGATCACATCATATCCATCATCATTCAAATAACATTTAAACATTCATATAATTTACATTCTCATAATAGATCGTATCATATCCATCATCATTCAAATAACATTTAAACATTCATAGAATTTACATTCACATAATAG
>SNQJ01S0230037.1:0-14308 GCA_010110895.2 Picea sitchensis
TGCGTAACTTGATTTCTTTGGTAAAGCATTGAACATGTTAAGTTATGAGTTATGTTTGATTTCATAAGGGTCACGATTGATTTTGGTTTTATATATGATATGATTCTTATTGTTTTGAGCTCTTAACTTATCGATTTCATAAATTCATTGGTTGCAATGTTTTTACACTTTGATTATGCCAAAAAACGCATGGGTTATATATCAGTTTGGTTTCATATTCGAGTGGCAATGTTTTACACTTGTCGCATTGGTAAAGCCTTTAGATTTCATGTTGGATCGAGCTATACACATGGCGCGTGAATATAACATATGGTATTTGTTCTGCGTTTGATCGATGGCATGTTGACATGGTTATACACCGATCCAGGTTGGCCGATTAATATGTTTTAAACGTTATGATTGCTGATGGGAAAGCACTGTACCCAGCCATTAAAACACTGCATGGCGGTGGTAATCCCACCACCTTCGTACGCATTACATTGATTCATTCCTCTTTGAGCGCTTGCAGCTGTTAAGCCCTATCGTTTTTACTCCTGTGTATGGTATTGTTCAAACCAAACCCTATCATGCACAGAAGCCATGGCTCCTGTCGTAAGGGTCGAGCCCAACGGGTGCCAAGCATTACTGATGTTTGATGGCGCTTATATCAACCTGGAGAAATTTGGGTGGCTCCCGTTTATAAAGAAGTTCGATGGTTACAACCCTATCGTGGCTCGGCAATTTGCGTTATCATTCGATGGCTGCCAAGCCAAAATTGGAGATGTGCAACTGGAGATTAATGAACAGTTCCTTAGCTCGGCAACCAGTCTGCCTGCTACGGGACAGAGGTGGTCGAAGAGTTGTAAATTGGAAGATGTCCCGTGGACATTGTTATTCCAGTCTCGAACGGTGAAACCCTGCGACAAAGGATGGCCTGCAAAAATGTTAAAACAGCGCTGGCATGACCTCCTAATGATAATCAAGCAGTTCATTACTTGTGAGGGCAGGTACGGGTTCATTTTCCTGTTTCACCTTCGTCTATTGATGGTTTTTATGGGTTTCAAACTTAGTATGCCCCACTACCTGCATAAAAGTTTGTTCAAAATGGCAAAAAGGTACCAGCGTAGCCAAGCCGATACCAGCCTCTTCCATTTGGGGTTGATTAAAATGATTATAGTTTATGAGTTGGGGTTACGTCGTGATTCTTGGCATGATTTTCTCAGTCATAATGGCTTCGAAGAATCAAACCCTCCATAGGTTGATAAACCTATGGTGACTGAAAGCAAGCCTATCCCTGTGCCTTATAGCGTTTTGCTACCCAAACCTCTACCCGACCCACCTACGAATTTACCTATGGCTGTGACTAAACAGGTTGAAATTGATAAACCCACATGCAAAAAGCCTAAAGTTAAAACTGGTACTAATTCTAAAGGTAAGAAAAATGCTAGTTTAATCTCTCGCATGGCGAGAAATAAACCCAAACCCCCTGCCAAATCAGAGCCTATCGTGGTCAGCGAAGAATCTGATTCAGAGATTGAACGTTTTCTCGCCGACGAGTATCCTTACTTGGAGGGCTTGCGTGACAAAACTCCTTATGACTTTGTCAAGAATTTGCCACCCTGTCTGCGAGATGATCCTAATTTTCCTGGTATTGAACTACCTCGAGGAACCCTCGGTGAATCATCGAAACCCTCGACTACTCAACCTGCTGTTCCTCCTTGCGATCAGTGTGGGTTATGGTTGGAGAGGTACTATTTAGACGTGCCGATGTTGCAATCCAGAATCCATGCCCTGGAAGAACAAGTGGCCAAACTCACCGGTCATGATGCAAATGTGCAACCCTCTAACAAGAAGCAACCCACAACTGGTTCAATTCTATTCAAGAATGTCAAGTCAGCCATGGCAATTGTTAATTCGAAATTGGCATAGCCTCAGCAACTTCGCTGGTATAAATTTCACTCATTTATATGGCACATTTGTAAACTCTGTATACATTATCGATCTGCTCTGTTACATAAACATGCATTGCTATACATAACTTGTTTTAGTAAATCGAATTTTGGTGTTAGATTTGGTCCTGATTCTATTAGTTATAATGTGGATTTGATTGTGTTAAAATATCTTGCGATTGAATGTTCTGTTACATCTATTATAGACAAGTTGTTTTTCATTTCAAATCTTGATGATACGATTTATGCTATGATCTGAAGTGGTTATGAGACATATGGTTATCTGTTGCAATTTTAACAAACATATCGCTTTGATCATTTTGGATATGGTTTCGATTTTGTTTAAAAAAGGGTTTTTTGAATTGATACAAATCGTAACAATTATCCAACTTCCAKCCAGTCAATTCGTTATGGCCGGTCRACCCTRTTCTTTTGKGAATTGGAATGACAGTGTATTTTCAGTTACGAATGAATTTGTAAAACAAAATGATCATGCTCTATAATTGGCTCAGACCCGATTTTATGTGCTTACCGCCCAGCTTATGGTTATCATTGCTATTGTTCGATCTTGACTATGTCACACCCAGCAAATGAAATCTATGGTGGTTTTGGTCAATACTGTTATGCATGTTTTGTTTGGATGTATATCGTAACAGCCTTCCCGTATGTGATCACAACAGAATGAATCTTGTGCTTAATTTCTACAGCTTGTTGATTGAAACGACATGAAATATTGCTACAGCTGTGACATATATAATATCGATTATAGTTAGGTTGTGGAAAATCTTATTTGATATGGTTACTATCCTATCCGATTATGGTTGTATTAAGTACGATTACATCGTATCTCATTTGATTCGATTCACAGTTTAAATTCGCTTAATACAAAACAGGCCTGTCAAAGTTTGACTATGTTTTGTGGTAACTAAAAACAGAGCATTCTCCACTTTGTTTCGATTGCATTTATTTTGATTGCATTTAATTCAAATAATAGTTTCATTTGAGTTATTAGTAATTCGTTTCTTGTGCTTAATTTCTACAGCTTGTTGATTAAAACGACATGAAATACCGCTACCGCGGACATACACATCGATTATAAATAGTTGTGGAAAATACTATTTTGATATGGTTACTATCCCGCCCCATTATGGTTGTATTACACGACACATCGTATCTTCATTTGATTCGATTCAATCGCTAATTCATTGCATTAAACAACAACAAAGTTTGACCATGTTTTGTGGTAACTAAAAAAACAGAGCATTCTCCACTCTGTTTCGATTGAATTTATTTTGATTGCATTTAATTCAAATAATAGTTTCATTTGAGTTATTAGTAATTTGCTTTGAGGATTATCAAAGATGATTCGATTTGATTTTATTTGATTATATCTCGTCCTGTTTGCTATTCTTGACTATCTACAGAATCATCTGATTATGTAACTAGTCTGTAGGATCAATTTTTATTGTTTTCTTAATGAAATGTCTTTCTAATTTGATCTTTGTGTTCTTTTGTAGGTAAATTCGAATTTGCAACTGTGTTGTTGAGCAGTTAGGGGATTTTTTTACAGATTCTACTTGCATTTATTTCCTTAGTTTAGGATTTTGGGATATCTCCCGTGACATGTAAAAACTATTTGATATTATCCACAAGGAAGTTTTACCTTGTGAAATCAGAAGACCTATACATACTGTATGATTAATACGAACATCCCTGTGGAGAACATGATATGTAATTCTCGATACAAACCGAGCAGACCAGATGTTTTGTCATAGCTTGTCAATATATCAACACTTTGTTTCCAAGTTTTGTATATCACTTTGCTTGTTGGTTTAGTATTACTTTTCTATCTAGATCAACCAAATGATATAATTTTTATTACTATTATCCATATCTTGTCTCTTCCGTGACAGATAAAAGACATAATAATTGTTAGTTCAGTTTTTGAATGATAGCTTTGACTTCTTCATAAATCGAATCGCATTATATAAGTTTTCTCATAATAGGTTTCCCTTATTGGCAAGAATCATATAATCAAGATTGTTATGATTTTCTTTTGTTGCCTTGTTTCCTCAGAATACCAAGAAGCAAAAGATAATGATCATTTACCTAGAAGCTCAAGGACTAAAATGTAGGAATTTCTTCCTCCAATCAAATTAAGAAGTCATCAATACAATGTATGCACTTGGAGCTCACGGGTCAGTAATTAGTTAGTTTTCACCTGCTTTGATTAAGTAGTTTAATGTAATTCTAATTAGATTTATATTAGATTGTTTAATTTCAGTAATTATATCAGATTGTTTAATTTCAGTAACGCTATTTCTTTTTTCATAAAATATAAAAAATTCAAAAAGAGATTGACTGCCTTAGTGCACATACATGAGTTTTGCGGTGTTTTAATCAAATCAGAGATTTGTCCATAATGGCATTTGAGAATAAGAAATATTGTAGCTGATAATTAGATAGTTGATTTGAGTTATTACAAGAGTAATTTATAGTTGCAGATAGAATAGTTAGAGTATTGTGCATTTAATATGTTAGTTCCTTTTCTTGCATTATTAGTTTCTAGTTTCCTATTTTGCCAGTTAGCTTAGTTTGTTTCAGTTGTATTTAGTGTTAGATTACTTAGCTCTCAAATCATTTCTCTCTTTGGTTTTCATAAGAGACCTTAGAGAGGCCAACTAGAGTCACAAACTTGTCCGGGTGGTCCATTCCAAATGGCTTCTTGGGTTATTTAGACAACCCCTGACTGTTCCATCTTCTCCCGCTTGGATCTGGACGCATCAATTTCACCACAACAAAATTCTAGAACACACATGGAAGCCAAGGCTACTTAGCCATAATGCCACAATTTGCATGACACAACATACCAAAGATATCCTAGAAAGTACTTTATAAATATATGACAAACAACTTTATGAATATACAAAAATAGTATATAAGAGGTTTGAGAAACAAAGATGATTGTTAACATCTAGCAAGCTCCATAGAATATTTTAATAAAATGTAAGCAGCTTCTACAATATTTGCACCGGTGTGGACCAAACAAGGAACACACCAAACAAACCAAAACACATTCAACATGCCATTTTCAAAACAAGAGCCCTAATTCAAATAATAGCCTTATCAACATGTCCAAAGTGCTCAAACGCATCAACAAATTCTTCACAATCTACTCCAACTTCCCAATGGCCGAACAAGCTTTGAATGCTTTAGCCAACATAATATTGAAACCACTGATTTCTTGCTTTGAGTGTCTTCTCTGGCATGAACTCCCATCATTGCCTCTCCTAAAACACATCCAACTTGAGCACCCATCATATACATCATGGTGCACCAAGAATATAATGGCCCCATTGATGGAAGTGTTCTCTCACAAATGATTCAAAATGCAAACAATGATAAGGAAAAATATAAGGTTTCTACAACTACAACTATCAACAATCCAATGCAACAGAAATAACCTATACCTGCATAAAGACAATAACTTTTGTAGTTTAACAAGGAGATTTGCATGAGAGATCTCAATACACCATACCTTTGGAGGTTTATGTAGCAAGTATAACATTGATTTACAGGATAACAAGAAATAATTTCATTATATGCCGAGAGTTCTTCCCCTTCATTCCTACTAATCAATATCATATCCAAATTTCGTTGAAGTAAGGTTTTTTAATTTAGTACAAGACCTTGAATTGAAACAAGGACTTGAAGGATGCTTTAATTCAAGGGGTCCCAAACTTCATTCCTTCTGCCTGTCCATGTGTTTAAAAGACTAAGATAGATATTCCCATTTTCATACAGATTGGGATTTAATCGAGACCACCAGAATGATAGTGTGATGACTGTGAAGATTGAATCGCCAACCCAAATAAAATAAATAAAACATCAAATGAGATTTAATAAGAAGAAGGATAAAAATCGCCTTCAAATGATATATTATTGGCTTATTTGGTTATTAAAAGAGTATTTGAAAATGGCCATTTAATGGGAAACTAGAAAAGGATTGCGAGATTGTTTGATTCTAACTCTATTAAAATATATGATTTGAACAGTCGATTCGAATCCACTCATGATTCTAATAGTATGCTTGCTTGTTGCGCATAATCTGTGTTATTTTTTGACACATTTCTGTAACTTAGTTATCACTGCCTCAAGCATATGCTAGTGGAACTCTATTAGCTCTTACTTGTATATATATTCATTACTGATCTGACATTATTGGGAGTGTTTTAAGTGTTGAATCTTTAGTTGGATGCAACTTGACAATCTTGTGCTTCTGTTTGTGTACATGCAATTCTAACTTCATCCTCGAGGGACAAAACTGTTAGGTTGTGGGATGTTTTTGACAATAAAGGTATCGTGGAGAGTTTTTCACACACCCATGACGTATTTACAGTTTCATATCGTCCTGATGGAAAGAATCTTGCATGCAGTACATTAGATGATCAGATTTACTTTTGGGATCCGATTAAGGGTCAACTAATGTGGACAATTGAAGGTCAGAGAAACATAGAAGGAGGAAGGCTTGTGGGTGATCATAGTGTTAGCTGCATAAAAAATGCACCTGTTTTGATGAGTATCAATTTCATATGATTTCATCATCTCTTCAGACTCTTGGCCATTATCTTAACCTTCATAGTGTTCATTAAGCTCTTGTATGATTACTCTACTCATAAATCCTTTGTTAGCATGCCTCCGAACCTGCAATACATGATACAAATAATGCCATTTATTCTTTTTCATGTCTATGTTATAGAGAATATAAAACATAAAAAATGTATCATCATTTTATTTTTATGTTTATTATTTCATAGTATGAAAATAAATATATATGTTATATATGCAAGGTTCTAAGCTTGAACATCAAGCGTATTCAATCCCAAGCCTAGCACACATTCAAAGCCTAAGTCCTAGCATCCAACGCACCAAGCTATGAGATAATTACACCATATGTCAAGGCGAAATACAAGCACTTAAAAACTCAAATCCATGCAAAGATGCCATGAGGAAAATGATAGGTGCTCTATCATAGCATGCAATCAGGGAAAATAAAGACATGTGCAACGCTATTTTCTAAATGAAAATAGTCAAACACCTGATTTGCAGGTAGATGATTTGTGTGCAAATGTTTTGTGGGTCGATCAAAATCAGAGCATAGAGGCAAGTCATAGTTATTATGGAAATTTACCAACTGCTAGTTATTCTCATCATCGAAGGTTCCAATTTTGATTTTATTTTCTCCACTTGTGAAGTTGTTTTCTGTGTTTTATCATTTCCCACGAGAGGGTGGAAACATCTAAAATGAAAGGCAAAACAAAGAAAAAGGCGTTGACTTATAGAGAAGATCTAGTAGGGAAGGTGGCCTTAGTCACAGGGGCCTCTTCAGGTATGGGATGAGAATTCACTCTCACATTAGTGAGAAATGGATGCCATGTTTTGGTCACAGCGCGTAGGGATGACCTCTTTTGTTCTCTATGCGATGAAATCAGACTACTCAATTCCCTCTCTTGCTTTCAACCGGTCAAGTCCATGATGCTTCATCTTGGTGTTAGCACTTCCGAGAAGAACATTGATATGGCTGTAGAAAAAAGCCTGGCAAGGGCTTGGTGCTATAGACGTTCTCATTAACAATGCTGGATATAGAGGCACTGTAAAGTCACCTCTGCAATATAATGAGGAAAGAAGTGCAGAAACTTCCTGCACAAGATTGATTAAATGAAATTAGCATATTATGCCCCTGATATCATGTGTTTAAATCTTTGCATGTGATTCCTATAAACACTGTTGTGTTGAGTGGTTATTGGAAAATTGTCATGGGTTATCAATCGACATAGATTGAGTCCTCCATATAGATGAACAAAGGTTGAAATCTATTCATGGTGCGAGCATATAATTTTCTATTGGTTAAATTAACAACTCATAGGATATCTAGTTCATGAAATGGTCGAGTGGAGGTGGGCTGAGAAGGTATTTGTTAACTGTTTGAAATCCCTATTGACCAAATCTAATACATGTCATCGAGTTTGGCCAACCATCAGGTTGCATCATTGGAGAAGATTCTTGTGAGGAGAGTACTTGCATCTTATTGATGGTTTCTTTTCATTATCAGAGGCACTACCATTCACAACTTATGCTAATGCCCTGAAGGCATCAAATCCAAACCCATTTGAAGACACCATAAGGTCCCGTTATGGGAATCTGTCTAAAACCCACTTGTTTGGAAAGCACACGATCTTCTCCACAGATCCAAAAGTGAATAAGTTCATACTATAAAATGAAGGGAAACTGTTCGCAAGCAGCTATACAAGTTCTATAGATAATCCACTTGGGAAGTATTCTTTGCTCCTAATGCAAAGAAACCAACATAAACAGTTGCATTCTCTCACGCTGAGTTTTGCAAACTTGTCTGTTCTCAAAGACCATTTCATGTTCGACATTGAGAAGCTTGTCTGTATAACTCTCGATGGTTGGAAAGATTGTGTTCTTCTTCAATATGAAGCGAAAAAGATAACTCATTCATCAACTTGTGCAGCATTAACTCTTCTCTGAAAGAAAATATGGTAAAAGATTTTGATGAGAACATGGATTCGTATGATAACAAAGGCCTCTATACCCTGGCTCACACTGCAATAAAATTATGTCACTGTTAGCAGGTTCAGCTCAATTGCTTATATAACTAGACTCTAATATATAGCCATCAGTCGTCCTGGTAGGTCTCTAGGGTTTGAGGGAAGATTTTGGATGAATTTTTTCAGTCTACCACAGGGAAATTTCAAACTGATGTTGGCAAGGCCTAGGCTACTGAAATACTTTCCAGGAGAAGTAAATGACTAGATCATGCATATACAAAGAAAACTATTGAAAAGGAATTTGTTCGTAGACTTGATAAAATATTTGAGGAAGAACCCGTGGCTTCTGGCAGTATTTCACATGTGCATTAAGCTACCCTGAGTTTCAATATGTCGTTGACTATTGCAGTGATATGGCAGATATGGTGACACATATAGCAGGAATAGGGGTTACAAAAATGCATAGAACAAAGCTGCATTCTCTATAGGAAGCAGAGGAACATGAGAGGAGTAGGAGATTGGATGAAAAGTTGTTGGTGACAGAAAGAAGGGAATTTCCTCTAAGAACACTCGGAACTAAATGCAATCATGCAGGTAATAAAGTTTTGAGATTTTGATTTTTGATGTCAAGTTTGATTTTCTATTAGTTTAGGCTAGCCCAAGAGAGCTCATTAACCACTGTCTTTTCGGTGGATAAGGCATTCAAAACTCAATACCCTTAACCACCAAAAGTTGTATCTTCTAGATCACTCAGAATTTCGCCCATTTTTCAGATTTTCCGGTTGGAATAGCATGACATCTTCCTGAATAAGCTGATTATGAATTGTTTCATCAAAGTCTAAAGGCATTTTTTGGAAATGAAAGTCAAAATGGATTTTTTTGACTAGATTTGGGCATTTTTCAAAGGAAAAATCTTAGGAACCAAGTGCCACATCACTAAATTCTATTCCTATCTTCAACAAGGTCGAGTTAAAGAGCCTTGGAAGGCTTATTTCACTCCATCAACTATTAACACAAAAAATCGTGACCAACATTACAGATTATCGCTCTTTTGGGGATCATCCCAACATCTTTGCAACGATTTTGATTTACTATTTAGCTTACTGATCCATGTCTTCGTGATCTCGAATCAGCTTTGTAAAGCCATAGTTGTTGTTACAAGACGAACCAAGGGTCTAATTTTGATACTCTTGCTATTGTGCAATTACACAGTCTTATTTTTCAATAATCAGCCTTCTTTGTTGTTAATGACATATTTCTTCATTTATTCCATGTTCTATACTTTATTTCGCCATTCAGTTTTTAAGAACTGTCATCTTCTTATCTAGCTCATAAACTTGAACTAAAGGAATTCTTGTCTGCTTGTATGATCCTACACACTACAGTACTTGATTATCTAGATCAGTTTTCCATACCTTTTGATATTACTTGTCTGTTCATTGATTCCTAAAAGTACTTTTTCATTCAATTGCATTGTGAGTTGTCTTCTCATTAGCCACTCTCTATTATCCCATTGATCCAGACTACCTCATTATTCATGATTATTACCAAGCATCCTAGCTTCCAAGCAACCTAGGAGTTTCTTGGAGTGATAAACACGAGACAACAAATTAATTCAAGCTCAGTGGAAGTAGCACAAGCTTATCCATCAACATGGTAAAATGCTATATTTTAGCCGTGGGCAGGAGCAAATACATTTGCATGTATGATGTAGCAGAACATGTTAATTAAATCTCTCTTAGATTTTATCTTGCATCATATCATTTATAAATAGATATATATATTATAGATATAGATATATAATTCTTTTTTCAACAACAAATTGCAATGTTCTCTAGTATGACTACTCTTTTTTCAACAAAAAATTGCGATGTTCTCTAGTATGACTACAAGTCTATAATGACATGGTCCTTTTCCTTGCTACCGTAATCCAGTGTTTCCTCTTTACTGACTGTATTTTTTTTCTGATTGAGTAAGTACCTTTGTCCATGTTTTTGGTTTCTCAGAATGATTATTATTTAACTTTGGCTTCATGAAAATAAGATTTTGCATCCTCCTTTTGACTTTATTTCCTCCAATAATACTGTTATAACTGCTCCTACTTATTTATCTACCCATCTAAGTGTATTCATTTTGTACAAGGTTAAATATGGTCCTACAATCATTGTTCGCATAAGAGTCATGCACCGGTGCATGTGTGTAACACACACATGTACATTGCATGCATGCATTATAGTTTATAATCAGGCACCCGATTATTTATGTTGTTTATAAAATCCCGACAATTCGGGGGATTCTTATTTTTCTTCCACAGGATTGAGCAGATATCCTTTTGTTTTGATGCTCATATTTCACTTTCAAAGAATTCAATACATGGACCATACTTGTTTAGATTTGTTGGTGTTTACATATTTATAGCGATTAGTGTTTCTTTTGACTTATTTTTCGAGTTAGTTTGGTCATTCGATGATTCACCATAGCCTCACCCACTTTAATACACTCGAAGCTGATCTTACTTGCAGTGTCTGAAATGGTTTGTTGTTTTCAGCCATTGTTTCAACATTAAATTAATCCAGCAAAGTAATAATTTTCCGTTCAAATGTGTATGCGGTAAGATATCATGGGTAAAGCTTGCAAATGGTAGAGGGTGTTTCTTAGTTCATGACACGTTTTTTCTAGTACGAAACTAAGTGGTAACATGTACATTCCTTAAGGGTTGAAATTGCCAACATTTGAACTATCCAGTATCTATAAGAGGTATGCTGCTATAAATGCGCCCAAGCTCATTGTAGTTTATGCTTAAAATATATACATCAAAGTGGACAAGCCTCGAACAAAGGAAACTCAGAAAGTCTTTCCTTGTAGCCTCTAGTTTCTAGTTGTTTTGTTAATGATTGAAAATTGAGCCAAATATCATAGTTAATGGTGCCTACATGAACAATACATGGAGCTACATTTAATTAAATGTGGTTATATAGTCTGGTGATTCATGAGGTAGCAATAGTTATTTAGGTTGAAAGTACATGAGATAGCACTATGATGTCTCCTACAATTTTTATATTCTATATATGAGTGTACAACATATGTACAATTTTGACATTCTCCTCCCTTAATGGAATAATTCCTCTATTGTGTTTTGTTGTGTGTGTATCCTCTCGCACTGTTGGTATTGTGTTCATATCAATTGATGTTAGAGCCTAGCATTTGTGTCTTTTAGATCTATTCACCTCAAGTCTCAATGGTTTCCATCTCTTTCCTTTCTAGATCTCACACCATTAGGATTTTTACAATTAATATCCTACATCTAGTCTCACTGAGGGTTTCCACCTTCTACCCTCTACTAGATCTACTCTCATCGGCAAGCTTTATCTTATTGGAGTTACAATTGTCTTTTTCTTGTACGAGGTCAAAGGAGCCATATCTCCATGTCCATATCTCAGCATTGCAAATTCTCATGTGCATTGGAAAGCTTGAATGCGCTTTATGACATGGAGAGGTACATAACTCCATTCATCAAGTTGAGGCCCAAAAAACAGTGAGAAAGGTCTGAAAATCACAATTTGGTTTTCAACTTGAAACTGCCAAATTTGTGTTTTGTTGCATCTAGCCAAAAACTTTCAAATCCAGAAGAGCGTACTCAAGATAAATTTCTTTCTTTTTTACTTACCAGTATTAGGACAAAAATAGCTATGTTTGAAGTAGATTCTCTGGAAAAAGCATATTAAATAGCCATATACGTTGGGATTAGATTTTCATTTTGAAGGTGAGTTCTAAGTACTTCCTCTGAAAGCCTTCCACCTCCAAGAGTAAACCAAAACTAATGGAAAGTTGAAGGGTTCAGCTAACCTTCTTCATCTACCGGGAAAGGAAAATATTGCAATTACCATAAAAGGTATGGTAATTCCACTAACAAATGTAGAACTTTTTAGACTAAGAAAGAGTCAAAGGCTCTTCTCACTGGGCAACACCCTGAAGATATTTCTCTCTTGCTCAAGCAACAACTTGAAGATGTTGAGATCAAAATTGACAATCTAGCCACTCCAGATCTGTGACTTATATTGATGACTAGAGACTATTCATTCAGTGTGAATGAAGCATTATTCACTTGGAAATTGGAATCACTATGTAAAAGATCACTTGGTTTCTCTCATCATTGATAATGGCAGCCATAAAAACATAGAATCTCGAAAGCTAGTTTTAGATTTACTGCTTGCTACTACAACCCATCCTACTCCTTATCACTTGTGTTGGATTAAATATGTTGGGAATATAACACTAATAGCAAGGCAATGTGCAATTACTTTTGCCATTTGATCCTTCAGGGATACAATTCATTGTGATGTTACTCCACTTGACAGCTTTGAGCTTATTGTTGGGTGTCGTACCAGTATAATCGACATACCATTCATGATGGGAAGCACAACATCTACAAAGTTCAGAAAGATGGTAAAGTATACCAACTCACCTATGCTGCTTCTTTGTCTAGATCTCCTTTACTTTCTGGCAAGCACGGAATGAAACAGGTTAATGTCAATGAGTAGTTAGCAATTGGTGTTGTTTGAAAAGAAAAAGAAGATAACATAGGGAAGCTTCCTTCATCGGGTAATAATTCAGGGTATTATAGATGCATATTCAAATGTTTTTGAAGAACCTACAAGATTGTCTCCTCTTAAAATGACCCAACACAACAGACAACATTGATTTGATTCTTGGTTCTTCACTCCTGGGTTTTTTGCATATTGAACAATATCTATCGAGTGTAGAGATCGAGAAGCAGTTGCAAAAACTTCTTGAAGATGGTAAGATTTGCCCTAGAACTTTTCCTTATGGTTCTCTAGTCCCCATTATACCCAATAAAGAACATGATCACCAAACATTGTGCACAAATCATAGAGCATTGAATAAGATGACTGTGAAATTCAAGTATTCATTGCCAAGGATCGATGATCTCATACAGTAGTTAAAGTGGGTGAAACATTAACACAAAATTGATCTCGTTTCTCGTATCGTTCGGTACATATGTACTATGGATCCTTCATATGTGACTAGTTATGCTTTTTTGTGTTTCCATTGCTCCAACCACATAAATGAGAATAATCAGTGACATCTTTCGTCCACATTTTGGGAAATTCATAGTGGTATATTTGGATGACATATTGGTCTATATTAGCAGTTGGGACGACCACATTAAACATGTTCAGATTGGTTTTGCTTTACTATGATAACATATATTGCAAGCAAAAGTGAAGAAGTCATTCTTTTGGTAGACTTCCATTTGTTATTTTTGTTTTGTTATGGACTGCAATGGTTTTCATAAAGATCCTACCAAATTCAAAGCCTTTCAAGATTGAAAAGATTGATGAACTCCATCTAATTCTACAGATTTGAAAAGATTCCTTGGTGGTATGAATTTATATAGAGAATTCATCTGACATTTCTCTCACATTGCCAAGCCACTTCGTCAACTCTCCAATGAGAAGCATTTCTCATGGAATGCTACAACAAATAAAGCATTTAAAAATCTCAAGGATGGAATTTTCTAAGCTCTAGTGCCTGCTCTTCTTGATTGGAATAAGTTCTTTGAGATATAACTTAAAAGGATCCCTTCCTTCGCTTGCTCCTATGCACAAATTTTTGTTCTTGGATGTCTCTCACAACAGATTGACATGTCACTTTGGTCCACAAATTCAGAATTTGATGGACCTTCATGTGCTCATGTTGACATACAATCAATTCATTATTGGGAGGTCTGGGAATGTTAGAGGAATTAGATCTCTCATAACGCTTTTGTAGGTGAATTTCCCCAAG